>CAKNXH010052843.1:0-10771 GCA_932178445.1 Andricus quercusramuli
CCGTTGACATTCACTAGTTAAAACATAAATTCTAACGCGTCTAATTTGAATAAATGTAAATGACCCATTTTTGGTCGACTGAAATGACAGTCTAAAGTCAACTGAAGAAACAAAACATTGTGTCGTTATTATATACACGTATACTTATACACATATTCATGGATAATACACATTGAATTCTATCTTGTCGTAAGTTAAACACCCAAATTTCATTTCTGTAATGGAAAATATATTTTGCGAAGAGCATAAATATCTTCTTTTTTATTAATATTATTTGAATTGCTGTTAATATGGATCATCTCTGAAATCATTCTTTTTTTATAGTTAGGTTCTCGATCTACAATTTTTACATTGTCCCAATCAAATGTATGACCAAAATTATGTTGATGTTTATAAACGACCAACTCTGCTTTTTTCCTATTGATATGCTCATTGATCCGAGTTCTTAAAGATCTTTTTGTTTCACCCACATAAGATGCAGGACATTGTTTGCAAGAAAATTTATAAACTAAATTTGTTTCATCCCATTTTTTAGAAATACCTTTTCCTAATTTTATTACAGAATTTAAACTTTTTTAATTGTAGGGATCGTAGCAATATTATAACTATTTAACATCTTAGACAATTGTGTAAAATTATTAGAAAAAGGAAGGCAAACTTTAAGTTGATATACATTGGAACGAATCTGATTATTGTGTACTACCTTGTTGTGAGAGTGATATTTAATTTTGTTCATGCGGACATTTATGTTTTTATCAATAAAACCAATTGGATAATTATTATTAATCAATAACTGTTCAATTATTTTTAAATTATTTGAGTGAAAATTATTGTGAGATAATAATATAGCTCTGTCAACAAGATTGTACACTATATTTTTTTTTCTGTTGTATAGGATGATATGAAAGAAAGTTAATTAGTCTGCCAGATGACATTGGGTTTTGAAACCAATTGGTGATAATGTGATTATCCTTTCAAATTAACGTCATGTCCAAAAAATTAATGCTTTTATTTTTCTCTAATTCAAAGGTAAATTTTAAATTTTTATTATAAGAGTTGAAAACTTGAATAACTGTGTCAATATATTTATTTTTAATGCATATAATTGTGTCGTCCACATATATAAAATATAGCAAAGGAACACAATCGTGAATTTTTTTCAATTTTTTTAGACATGTCACTTCCAAATCATCCATTACGACATCTGCAAACAAAGGTGAGATTGGAGAGCCCATTGGCGTGCCATTAATTTGTTTGTAAATATCGTTATTAAAAATAAAAAAAGTGTCTTCAAAAAGGAATTTCGTACAAGTTATGATGTCGTTAAATGGAATTTTACATTGATTGTGGATATATTTAACTCTTTTTTCCAAACTTTGTAAAACTAAGTTACAAGGGATATTTGTAAACAATGAACTAACATCAAGTGAAAGGAGAACATAATCGTCGTCTATGAATATATCTTTAATTTTTTCTTTCAATTCGAAACTATTGTTCACATGCGAAATGGGAGTTTTTATACAATTGTTTAACTCATCGTAAATTATGGCTAAAAAATGTGTTGGACGATGAGTTAAAAAATTGTATAAAAACTCCCATTTCACATGTGAACAATAGTTTCGAATTGAAAGGAAAAATCTTATGTGGGTGAAACAAAAAGATCTTTAAGAACTCGGATCAATGAGCATCTCAATAGGAAAAAAGCAGAGTTGGTCGTTTATAAACATCAACATAATTTTGGTCATACATTTGATTGGGGCAATGTAAAAATTGTAGATCGAGAATCTAACTATAAAAAAAGAATGATTTCAGAGATGATCCATATTAACAGCAATTCAAATAATATTAATAAAAAAGAAGATATTTATTCTCTTAGAAAAATATATTTTCCATTATTACAGAAATTAAATTTGGGTGTTTAACTTACGACAAGATAGAATTCAATGTGTGTTATCCATGAATATGTGTATGAGTACGTGTATATAATAACGACACAATGTTTTGTTTCTTCAGTTGACTTTAGACTGTCATTTCAGTCGACCAAAAATGGGTCATTTACATTTATTCAAATTAGACGCGTTAGAATTTATGTTTTAACTAGTGAATGTCAACGGTAATTTCTTTAATTTGTTTTTAACTTATACTATGTGCCTGTAAAAATATGTGATATTTATGTGGTGTTTCTTTATTTTAATAAATTAGGCTGATGAGGTTGGCGAACCAATGCCAACGAAACGTCGCACATTCTACCAACATAGGAGTTTTTTGACTCTTTTTGCCTTCATTCATCGAAAATGGCTTCTTGAATTAAAATTTATCTATTGAGGTTCACAATTCATCTATGCGAGTAAAAGACTCATCATTTTATTTGGAAATTCATCATTCTGGCTGAATATATATTTTTTTTGTGTGGAAAATTTGTGTGTGTGTGAAAAATTAATTTTCTTTTTTAACTGAACATTAATCTATTTGGTTGAAATTTTGTCATTTTCAGTTTAAAATTAATTAATTTCCTTTAAAATAAATGTATTTTTTTGTAGAAAATTATTCATTATATTTCAAAATTAATATTCTTCTTTGAAATATTATATTGTTGATAACAAATTTATCTATTGCAGTCAAACATTCATCATTTGAGTTCAAATGTAATTATTACATTTTTGGTTGAAAACTGATCTTTTTTAGTTCCAAATTCAACTGTTTCGTTGAGAATTTATGCATTTTGTTGAAAATTCATCTTTTCTTGGTAGAAATTTGATATTTTTTGTTCAAATTTCAACTCTTTGGAATTTAAAACGGTCTAAATTTAATTTAATACAAGATCCACATTAATTACACCCAAATATGCACTGAGTTTTAAGTAGAAGAAGATACAATAAAAAATTGTTTGATTCATTATTTAAATTCATAGATCGTAGAGACAAATTCAAGAAACAGTTAATTATGTTTTCAATATTATTTTATTATTTGATTATTCATTAGTGCCAATATATTTAAGAATATTTTGTAATATAATTTGTCACAGCTTTCTAAATTAAAAATATTACTCTAACCCCCCGAAACTGAAAAAAATATGTATCAAAAAATTGCGAAACTGTAAACATATTCAGAGTCAATTGTTTTAACAAATGATAAATATTTGAATGGTTGCGTTCTGCAAAAAAATTACACATGGAAAAAACTTGAGATATCTGTACGAAACCTGAAATTGTCAGGGAATTTTTTTCAGGATTAGGGTAGACACCATATTACACATTCTTGCTATTTTTACAGAAAATGGAAATCATTTTTCATATTTTGAAGATTATTATATGCAATTCTTTCGTTTATTGCATTATGTTTAACTAGTTTTATCTATAGATAAAAAAACAGTTACGACTTTGCAATTGTTTTTGTCTTGTAAAACTTGTTAACGTTATGAGGTTATTAATATTTTCGTTTTTATTATTACTATATCATGTTTACAGCTCAGATTGAAGTAACATTTTTTTAATCGTATCTAATCCGACTTTAGTAGTTTATTATTGTACTGCAATTAAATTCTCTTCATAGTAAAATCAGTTTTTGAATTTACTTGAAACTACCGTTTAAAATAGTAACTTGCAATACATTTACCAATTCATTTGGTAGTACCATTACCAATTCCTTTAGTAGATACAGTTACCAATTCATTTGGTCAATTATTCTTACTGATATAATTAATAGATTTTTACTAATTACCAGTAAACGCATCGGCACTATTTGAATTAGTAGAAAACTACCACTAATTAATAGTTTTCCACTAATTCAGAGTTAGAGAGTTAGTGTGAAAGTGAATTTCTTTGTTCAAAAGAAATATTTTTGGTCAAAAATTCATCTATTTTAGTAAAAAGTTTGAAAATGTGAGTATATACTACTGAAAAATTGATCTACTTGGTAGGTAATGATTGTTGCTTGTTAAAAATCAATGTTTCTGTCACAACATTCATCATTTTAGTGAACGCAGAACAATGTTTTTGTGATTTATGGTTATGTCGAAAATTATCATCATCGGGTTGAAAATTCGACTGTTTTCGAGACAATTCGCCTATTTGGCTTACAAATTCAAGAAGTTTGTTTAAAAACTACTTGGTTGAAAGATTCACTTTTTGGTTGAAACTTTTTCTCCTTGGGCTTTTTTGTGATTTATGGTTGTGTCGAAAATTATCATCATCGTGTTGAAAATGCGACTGTTTTCGAGACAATTCGCCTATTTGGCTTACAAATTCAAGAAGTTTGTTTAAAAACTACTTGGTTGAAAGATTTACTTTTTGGTTGAAACTTTTTCTCCTTGGGCAGAATCCCGGTAAGAAGGCTTGAATAGAATAGGATTGAAAAATGCAATTCCTGTGAATATCTGATTTTCCCTTCTTTTTCTTATATCAGAAACAGTATTAGAAAGAAGCAACTGCCATTCCTGTCAATACACTTTGAAACATATAATTTTCTGAGAAATATAATAGAATTTAGTAGAATTATTAAAGTCATACTAACATTTATTTCCTCTACATTGAATTAAAATTTTCAATTTATTCAATATAATTAATTGTTTTAAACACATTAATTATATTTTAAATTTGGGTATCACAGAATCTATATTACACACAATTCAGTTCATTATACTGAAATTGAGGATAATGCATTACATATAAATCCAATGTTAATTTCTGGAATTCAAATCACTTGGTCTCTCCGAAGTGCAAACTTGAATTCATTTAAATAGACCCTTCCTAACTTATATTCAAAAATGAATAATTCAAACAATTTTAAACACACATTTCTTGAATGAATTAGAGTGAATTATGTACGCTTCAAGTCTATCCTGCTTTACGGAATACGAGAGAACTCATTTTTGAAGATGTTAAAAACTATATAAGTTTGTAAATTCTTATTGAGTTAAAAATTCCATTACAACATTGTGCCTGTATGTACTTCTAAATTCATCTGTTTACAATTAGAAAGTGACCAAAAGCATGTGTAAAAAATCTTGAAATGCTGAGAGAAGCTTATAAGTTTTCATTTGGAGGACAATATTTAGTATTTGTATTTATAAAATATTTGTTGTTCCGTATTTCTTCAGTCATCAAATATTCTCGTATATAAACACTAATAGTTTATAATTCAAACAAGATAGATGATTAGTACTGCTTCAGATCATATGTAATATAACAATTGAAAATTGAAGTTCAAATAAAGCCCAAGAATGATATTAGTTGATATTATGTATTGAACTGTATAGAATGTGACGCAGCGCCACCTGGTGAAATATATATTGTGCAAGGAGCGTTCACGACGCAGAAACTCTTCTCCTTATTACGGATTAGCTCTCGTGTAGCTGTTTGATGCTGCCTGACGGTCGACAGTGGTGACCTCGAACAAAATTTCTGACGTCGGTCCACATCTGCTAGCCTAACCGTTTGCTACGCGTTCACGTGGTCCGAACGCGTTGAGAGCTGCCTAGCTTTCGGGTAGCCACGACTATTCCCTCTCTGCTCTCCACGCGACTATTCCTACGTCGGGTAGCGCGAACGGACCTTTCAGTTCCTAAGGCTGGGAAAATATGAACGGGCGAGGAGTGCGTCAGGAACGCTTGTAGCGTTCACCCAGCATTTCGCTCCCAGTCCCTGGGATCAAGACAGATTTGTGTGGAAGTTGAGGTCAGGTGGGTTTGAGGTTTGTGACAGGGTGGGAGGACCAGGTTGGTTATAGCAGGCCAGGTTAGAGAAGGAGAAAGGCAAGGCAGGTAGACGTGACGGTAGGTGGAGACAAAGAACGATAGAAGGCGGGATCGTTTGAATTGGATTCATGGCTAGCGGAGCGAATACTAGCAAGGAAAACAGGGATTCAGATCAGGAAGTTTTCAGTACACCGAAAGGGGAGAACAAAGAAAGGAGGGCAAGGTGAAAGTATCGTAAAACAATAGAAAAGGATAGATTGAGGGCGAAAAGCGTGGGATCAATTGAGGGATACATTAAAAGGAAGAGAGGGGAGCGGGGAAGCAGTGAAGACAAGGAAGATATAGGGGCAAGCTTGAAAACTCCAAAAATGGATGAGAGAATTAAGGGGACAGAAAGAAACAGAGCTGAAGATAAAGATCCGATGGTAAAGGAAAGATTGAAAGTAACGCGCGAAATGATAATAGAAGTAATGGGGATGTATGAGGAAAGCAGGAGAAAAGGGTGAAGGAAATAAGGAAAGAAATTAGACAGGAAATATCCGAACTTAGGAAAGAAATGGGAAGAAGTCAGGGAAAAGCTAGAGAAAAGGATGCAGATGTTGGAGCAAAGACTAGAAAAGAAGGAAGAGCCTAATAAAAAGGTAGATGAGTTGGAAGGTAGAATAAAAAAAATTGAAAGCTGAAACCGTGAGTTTGGAGGTGGGGAGAGTGGGAATAAGGAGAAGGAAAGGCTGAGAAAAATAGAACAGAGAATAGAAAAGAAATAGAGAAGAAAGAAAAAGAAACATAGTGATAAAGGATGTTAGATTAGAGGGGAAGGAGCTGATGGAAGGAGTGGAAGAAGTACTAAAAAGGATTGATGCTAAGGTAGAGATAGAGGAAGTGCGAAGTGTAGGGAGGGAAGAGCGAAGAGGGGAGAGAATGATACTAGTGAAACGGAAGAAATGGGAAAATAAGAGGGAAGTAATGACAAAGAAGAGGGTATCATATGGAAGCTCGGAGAGAATAGAGGATGATTTGACGTGGGTAGAAAGAAACATGCAGTATAAGTTAAGGAAAATAGCCGAAGAGGAAAGAAAAAAGGGAAGAAGAACATGGGTTAAGTATAGAAGAATACAGATAGAAGGTGTATGGTGGAATTGGGACGAGGACAGGGAAGAGATAGTAAAAAATAAGGTGTAGGGAAACTAGGAGAGAAAGGAACGGGAGGCAAAGAAAAAAGAATCAGTGAGAAACAAAAAGACACGAGAAACGAAAGAAGGGAAGATTGGAGGATATGCTTCTGGAATATAGCAGGCTTAGAAAGAAAGGATAGGGAGTTTATGAGAAATTTGACACAATGGGATGTAGTAGTAATTATGGAGACGTGGCTAGATGAAAAGGGATGGAAAAGAGTAAGGGGAAGATTACCAAGAGGTTACAAATGGCAGGTTCAAAATGCAAAGAAGAAGAATAAAAAGGGCAGAGCAATGGGAGGAATGGTGATGGGAGTAAGGAACGAATGCACAACAGAGAATGATAAAAAAGAGTTGAAAGAACACAAAGAAGGATTAATAGTAGAAGAGATAAATATAGGAGGAGAGAGATGGAAGATAGTGGTGGTTTTTGTGAACGGTGATATGCAGGAGAAATCAGAGGAGATGAGAGAACTGATGGAAGAAAATAAGCAAGAGCGTAGGCTAATAATAGGAGGTGATTTTAATGCGAGAACAGGAGATAGAGGAGGAAGGGAATGGGATGGAGAGCGAGGAAGAAAATCCAAAGACAAGATACTGAATGGGGAGGGAAAGGAGTTGTTGTAGAGCCTAGGGGAGATGTGATGGTTTATCCTAAACGGAAGTATAGAGGGGGGTGAGGAAGGGAATATACACGTTTAGGAGGAAAGAGGGAAACGGTAATTGATTATGTGGTAGTGGACGACGAAGTAAGAGAGAAGTTTAAGAAACTAGAGGTGGGGAACTATATAGATTCGGATCACTTTCCCATAATAGTGACGGTAGAGGAAGAAATGATTAATAACAAAAAGGCTAAAAAGGAAGAAAAAGTAAAAAGAGCAGGAAGAGGGGATTGGTCAATGGAAGGTAAAGAACAGTTTAAAGAAAAAGTCAGGAATATCCAAATGGGGGAAGGAAATGTAAAGGAGGAAATGGAAATACTGGTAGGAGAAATGAAAGAAGCATTAGAGTGCACAAGCAAAAAAGACGTTAGTGAAAGAGGGGATAGAAGTGGATGGGATGAGGATTGTAAACAGAAGAAAAAGGAAGTGAGAAGGGTATTAAGAAAATGGAGAACAGGGACAAGTAGGGACAAAGTAGGGACAAAGGTTTGAAGATGAAGCGGAGAAGGCTAGGACGGAAGAAGAGGTTTGGAAGCTGGTAAATAAAGAGAGAAGAAGAAGGAAAAGAGTAAACCAGGATATTGAGACGATAGAATGGAAAAAATATTTCATGGAATTACTAGGAGGGGTAGAGAGGAAAGTTAGGAAAGGAGGGAGAGATGGTAGGGAAACAGATGACGAGGAAGACATTACAAGAGAGGAAATAGTCAAGGTATTAGGGATGATGAAAGATGGGAAGGCACCTGGTATAGATGAGATTCCAAATGAAGTATGGAAATACGGGGGGACAGAATTAAAGGAATGGGCATGGATAATGTGCAATACAGTATGGAGAGGAGAGGGGTGGCCAGAGTTATGGAAAGAAGGAGTAGTGATACCAATAGTGAAGAAAGGCAAAGGGGAGGAGGTTAAAAACTATAGAGGAGTGACACTAATGCCAACACTGTATAAAGTATATGTGACTGCTTTATCGGAGAAGTTTAAAAAAGAAGTTGTGGAGAAAAAGATAGAGCCACCGAATCATACAGAGTTTAGAAAAGGGATGGGGTAATGGACAATATATATGTTCTGAACTACTTGGTAAATAAGAGGATTAAACGGCGTTTGACTCATTAGACCGAGGCGAGATAGAAAAAGTTATGGTGAAAAAAGGTACAAGAGAGGGATTAATAAAGAGAGTATCGGAAATTTTTAGAGAGACAAAAAGCAAGGTAAAGGTAGGAGAGCATGTGGAAGACAGTTTCTGGTTGGTGAGAGGGGTAAGGCAAGGATGTCCTTTGAGCCCACTTTTAATTAATATATTAATATCAGAATTGGAAGAAGAAATGAAGAAAAAAGGGTAGGGAGGAGTTAGGATAGGGAACGAAAAGATATATACACTGGCATACGCAGACGATATAGGGTTGATGGCAGAGCATGAAGAAGGGATGGCGGGCTCAATTACTGGATTAGAGGAATACTTAGATGGAAAAAAGTTGAATTTAAATGTAGAAAAGAAAAAAGATAATGAGGTTCAGAAAAGGAGGGGGAAGAGAGAATGAATGGGCGGGGAAATGGAAGGGAAAAAATTGAAAGAAGTAAAAGAGATTAAGTATTTGGGATATACCTTGCAAACAAATGGAGATCATAGAGCTTGTATAATAGGAAGGATGAAAAAAGCAGCAGGGGTAATAAAACATATATGGTGAATAGGAAAAAGAAGATTTAACAAAAATTTGAGAAGGAGAATGTGGTTATTTGATACGCTGGTATGGCCGCTATTAGGTTATGGAGCAGAGATATGGGGATGGAAAGAAAGGAAAGAGATTGAAAGCTCACGAGAAAGGTATATAAGGTGGACGCTTGGGGTATACTGGAGAACTGCCGGGATATATGGTGAGAGAAGAAGCGCAAAGGGATAAATTAAGTACTAGAGCGGGAAAGAGGGCATGGAATATCGCGACGAAGCTGAAGGAGGGAAAGTGAGGGGAGTTAGCGAGAAAGTTTCTCATGGAGGTAGAGGAAAGGAGAGATAGGGCGATGGAATTAACGAGATGGGAGGAAGAAAGGAGGGAGTTCTTTAAGGAAAGAGATATAAAAGACGGGACTGGAGTCAACTATGAAGAAGTGGAAAAAGGAAGAGAGAAAGACAATTAACAGAAAGATGGGGGATGATTGAGGAAGCAAGAATAGCAAGATTTAGATTGGGAAACGAGGTAAGGGCAAGTATGTATTGGGAAAAGAAAGATAACAGGAAGTGCAGAATATGTGAATGGGAAGAAAACATGGGAGCATGTATGGCAAGGATGTAGGAGAGGTATGGAAGATAAAGGAAGCTGGCAAGAGAATGTGGTAAGGATTCTAGGTGAGGATGGTTTGGGGGAAGAGTGGATGAAGGAGTTAGAGGATGCTAGGAGAGCAATTGAAAAAGAATGAAAGAATGGATGCAAAAAATGGCAAAATGGAGGTACAAGAGAAGTGAAAGAAAAAGGAAACGGAAGTCGCTTAAATTAGAAGCGTAAATATTTGTATGTAATGATTATGTAATAGCATAAGTAAATTAAGATGCGTTTGCGTTGCATCTCTCTCTCTCTCTCTCTCTCGCTTGCACTCTCGCTTTCGATCACTCGCTCACTCGTTCGCTAACACGTCCCAAATTGCGCTATCGTCAAAAATAGATTTAAGGCGTTAGATATAAGATTTTATGTAAATAGGCGTAAATAATTGTAAATAGTAAGGATAAGATTTTATAAAACATGTAGTAGGAAGTGTTGTAAGAAATGGAAGTCATGTAAACCCTTAGGGGACACATTATGAATAAAGAATTACATTTTAAACCAAAAACAAAGAATTTTCAAAGAATAGTTCAATTTTCAATAAAATTTTTCTAATTTTCTGCTATTTCTTGCCGTGACGTATTAAAATCCTTGCTTTTCCCGTTTTTCCAGAATTTTTTTCAAAATTTCATGACTTTCCGGTCTTCAATTTTTTTATAAATTCTGCCAATTCCAAAAAACGATGTTTTTTTTAGGAAATATGTAAACATTTTCTTAAGATTGCACGATTTCCGGGAAACTCTCACATGAAATTTTTTATTGATAAATTTCATTTGAAATAAACTTTAAAACAGATTTTAACGTTGCAAAGTTTAAAACATTTTAAGATTATGAAACAGAATTTTGCAATTTTGCACTGTTACAAAATTAATGAAAAATCTAGCAACTTTAAGAGATATTCAAAAGTATTAATAAGATTAAAAA
>CAKNXH010052843.1:10871-51792 GCA_932178445.1 Andricus quercusramuli
ACAAATTTCTCAAGATTTGAAAACATTTCAAAAGATTTTTATAAATTCCGAGAAAAAATCCGAAATATGTTGGAAGAATAATTAAATTTTCAACCAATAAACAACGAATTTTCAGAAAAGGTTCAATCTTCAATAAAAAAAATTAATTTTTAACCTATACAATTGATCTCCTTCTAAAAAACAACAAATTAAAGAATATATATATTGAAGTTTTCAAACTTGAAATCTTCCAGAATCTTTTTTAAACAATTTTATCACAGTTTTTGAAATGTTAAAAATTTTTTTTAAATATTCGATTGGAATTGATTTTTTGAAATAAAAAATTATGCTGCAAGCATGAACTGATTAGTAAAAATATGTTGGTGTCAAAAATCATTTTTGTGTTCTAAAAATATTTTCTAAGACTCTTTACTATTGTTTTTATAACATTTATGCATATTCAGGGTTAAACTATCCAAAAAAAGGAATCGAACCAAAAAAAAATTTTAATATACGAGGAAGTGAACCTACGACGAGAGACACTCCAGTCTGGAACTTAGACCATTGCTTCATTGCAGCTTGTTCGATCATCCTGTAATTCAAACCGATAGTGACTGTGCACGAGTTTCTTCCAACCTTTTTTCTCATAACCCGTTTTCTATCTAAGTAAACGGTTTCAGTTTTCTTCATCTCAAATTAAGCACTCTTTGCTCACAAAAGATGTTTAAAGTCCGTGGCACACGCACTCCTCTTGTAAGAAAATTAATTTTAAACCAATAAAGAATCAAATAGAATAGTTAAATGTTTTAAATTAATTTGAATTTTTCCTGATTTTTTTTAAATGTGCGAAATGATAAAAGTTGCCTTAAAAACTTCCAGATTCTTTTATGACAATTTTCAGATGAAGTGGGAGATTCAATTTCGAGTGATTTTCCGCAGCGCTCTCAATGCGAGTAACCAGTTTATCAACTAATATTACCCACTCTGATCTTCTCTACTGATATTATCAAACTGGAAAAATGCCACCCTGCTTGACCCTTCAAGTAGGAACGTCTATAGTCTATTTTAGTTCGTAAACTGGTTACTCGCATTGAGGGAGCTGCGTAAAATCACTCGAAATGGAATGTATGGGATCGGCAATCTACCAACTCATCTCTGTCTATAGTCATAAAAGGACAAGAAAGTGGACATAATCTTTACTAACCACAACGAAAATGATTACTGCAAACTCTAGTATAATGTTTCACGTCTTTTTCTTGCAAATTCTTGCGATTAATACGTTTATTCCAAAGCGCTCGTCGACGGGTAGATAATTTCAGAGTTTTACTGCGCTGATTTCTTAAAATAACCGGTATTTAAAAAAAACGAACTCCTGAATTTTTCGTTGGTTTTTCAGAGCAGGTAAATACGGCACAAATAACCATCATTGAAACGAAAAAGTACAAAATTAATATAATAGAAATGAGAAACACAGTCACTTCCTATACAAAACAAGACCGTCTGGAGTATCAATATGGTCGACTAATATCGCCGCAAAAAATCGGCGACCGTCGTCTTTGGAAGGCAATATCTACGCATGCAAAAATGTCAGTAGGTTCTAATAACGATCAAACGAATCTGCTAAGTTTACTGAACAAAATGGTGTTTCTAAAATTTTTGTAAAAATGCTGTAAATAGGCCCACTGCTCAGAGACCTGTACTTTCACATGACCCAACAGCTAATAATATACTGGAAAAAATTTGAAGAAATTCTAGTGTGTTCTACAGCATGTTTAGAATGCAAAATTGTATTTTATTAGTCTCCCTTTTACGGGATTGAGGGCTCCGTTCCCTTCGCATCTTTTACAACTTCCCTTATCCTCTATGCCTTATGCTTATCTTAACCTATAATCGCTTCTCCTTCTTATTATTTACAAGTTCTTAGCTATTATCTTACTAGCTAATAACTATTATCTAGCAAGTGCGCGAGACCTTCCAGGGATTCCGTTTCCTCTTACCATTACTCTTCAAGCTTTTCAAAGACACGCAACACTAATTTTCCGTATCCATATTTCAATTTTGGTTTTCTCCTCCCCCATGCATGCTCTCTTCCCTTTTCTCTACTAACCTCTTCCCGCACTTTTCCCCTTGTCCACAATCGCTCAGTATCCACCTAACTTTATCTACAACGCTCTTTCCACCTTCCTTATCCCCTGTACATCTCTCCAACACGTATTCCCAAGATTCCCTTTCGTACCCACATACCCTACACATTTTCATTTCTTCACTCATCCAATATTTACACTCATTCATACCTTCTCCCATTCTGAAACGTATCATCCTGGACCACCTGCACTCCTTCTTCAATTTCCTTAGGTATTCTTTAACCCCTTCCATCTTACGTATAATACCATGCATTTGAAGTCTAAGCTGTATGCTCTGAGAGTATATAAAAACGACACGCATGTAATGTACAAACGAGCTGATGCCTTGAACGCATGGGGACCATACTATTTTATTAAGGATCACACACGTTCGGAGTAAGATTGCGCTTACCCTTATTCACTCGCTTGGCCACCCTACTATACTACTATGGAGTTTTAGAGTTTTAAGTATGAGACCTGTCATGCGTTTTCAGTACGAACTTTAAGCTATTAATGCTCGAAATTCATACCGTCTTAGCATGAATAGGTCAAGCATCAAATTCATGGATTTCTCATACATAAAACGTAAGTATGTTCCCTCGGTGTACCTGTTCTTCTAATCTCTTCCTAAGTACCTCCGCGTAAATCTTATGTATTACTGGCATGAGAGTGATTCCTCTATAATCTTCCACTTTTTGCCCCTCTCGCCAAACTTTAACGCTTCATTCTCCATCCCATCCTCTCCTGTCGCCTTATTTCTTTTTAACTTCTCAATTGCTTATTCACCTCCTCTCTGGTCAGCTCATTCCCACCTTCTATTCCTCCCTCCTTGATCTTTCTACCATGCCCCCTCACCTTGCTATCCACCCCTCCTAGCAATTTCTTGAAATATACCGTCCATTCATTCATAATTATCTCTTCATTGATTCCTTTCCATTCACTCCTTTCTCTATTGATCACCTCCCATTCTCTTCCTTGCTTTATTGCTTTTTCTACCTCCTCCATGTACCTCACTTTCTTCTCCTGTCGTTTTACATCCAGGGATTTCTCGTGTTCCATTTTTCTTTTATTATACTCCTTTTTGTCTATCTCTCCACTTCTCCAAATCATTAACGGTAACTTTATGCGCTCTTTACTCTCTACACATCCCACCATCATCTCTTCTCCCTTCTTTCTTCCTCACTTGGCCTAATTTGTTCCACTATCTTCTCTACCCTTCCCCTCATCTTACACAACATCTCATCCACGCCTCCCCCATCTTCAATCAAACCATTTTCTTCTTCCATTCTTGCCGTATATTCTCTCAGCTTATCAACTCCCCATTTACCCATCTTTTCTTTTTTTGCTTGTCGCTCCCTCCTTGTTCCTTCCATCTCTTCTCCAATTTCCGCATTTCAACGTTGCAATGACCAGGAAGTGTTCTGACCCCATTTCGTTTCCTACTTCCATTCTTTTCAACAGCCTCCTTATCCTGTCCTCGGCCAGAATGTAGTCAATCACTGTTTCCCCTTTCCCTGTAAACGTAATCTCGCCTTCCTCATCCCCTTCCGAGTTTCCATTACAAATAAACCATCTTGTTTCTCCCAGAATTTCCAACAGAGTCCTATCCTCCTGCTCCACCTGTTTGTGTTTCGATTTTCTCCTGAAAGTCTCACTCTCTTCATCCCATATTTCTCCTCCCTGTTCCCCCGTCCAAGCATTGAGATCACCTCCTATTAACACCAATTCGTCATCCTTTTTCGCCACCCATTTCCTAATCACACTCCAACCTTATTCTTCTCCCCTTCTCCTACAAACGCAAACCATCCTCAACTTTTTTTTCCTATCTTCACCATTCTCGTTATTACTCCATCTGTTTCCTCAAATCCCATTTCTATTCTGTTTTCTCCCACCAATTCCTTCCTAAATCCTGACACCAGACCCCCTTTCCTTCTTCCCTTTACCTTCTCTTTCTTTGCCCCTTGCATCTGCCAAATATATCCCTTGGGTAACTTCCTCTTCGCTCTCTTCCACTCCTTCTCATCTACCCAAGTTTCACTCAACATCACTACATCCCATTTTTTCATCTCTTCCCAGAATTCTTCATCTTGATTCATTAGCCCTGATACGTTCCAAAACGATACTCTCACTTCTTTCTTCCTTCCTTTCTCCCTTCTTTCGTCCTTATATCCCCTCCCTACCTTTATGGAAATCCCGTCGCTCCGTTTTCTCCTCCTTCTATCCTTTCACCCTCTAATGTTTCCTTATATCCTTAGTCTCCACTTCTTTCCGTCGTCGCCATGGGCCTTCCCTACACAATTCACTCAATTTTTCTTTCTCATCATCCCATATCCACACATTCCCATTTATCCATATTCCGTCTTTCCCTATCCATACTGTATTCCCTTTCACCCTTTCACTCCAGGCACTCTGTTTCATCATCCACTTTCTTTTTCTTTCATTCCACGTCATATACTGCTCTATCCTTCCTTCCCTTCCCTTTAAAGCTTTCTTCTTTCTCAAGATACTCACTCCATTTACCTCTTCCACGTGCACTTTTGCCCCAATTTCACCTATCAATTTTTCCACTTTTTCTCTTCCTGATTCACTATCCACTTTCATTCTTCTAATCACTATATTTCTACTCCGTTTCGTCTTCTCTTCTACTTCCATTTCCTTTCCAACTCTCTCAATCTTGATTTCATTCTCACATTTTCTAGGATAACTTTCTCATTCATTTCTTTTATACTCTCTCCTTCTCTTACCGCCTCGTTCTCTTTCTTTATATCATCAGACTTACAATCTAGCTTTTTCACTCTTTCTGTCAACTTCTCCATATCAGATTTTCTCTCTTTCTCACTCATCCTTTGATTTTTCCCAATATCCTCCAACTGCTTCCAAACTTTATCTTTTTCTTGCCGCCACGCCAGATCCCATTCTTCCCGCTTCTCTCTAACTTTCCTCATTTTCTCCCAAACCTCCTCCACTCGCTTTTGCATGCCATTTAGACTTCGGTTCGTTTCCTCTCTAAACTCTTTGATTCGATTTTCCAGGCTCTCTAGATCGACTTTCCCTTTTGCTTTATTCCTCTCCAGTGGAGACGTTTTTTTAAACTTCTTCCGCAACTTCTCATCTCCCTGCTCATACCCCTCTTCTACTCTTGATCTTTTGCTGTCTTCCGCCTTATCACCCTCATCGCTTTTATCCGCAAAACCTCCCCCTGTCTCCATTTATCAAAAAGTTGTCTCGATCCTAAACTGCTAGCTCTGGATCTATTAAGCAGTCCCCGATTTGCCGGCCTATCTCGAGTCCTCCTGTCAGCTAGTCCCCCTTCCTTCTCTTCCCGGCTGAAGGCCATGTGGCGTGGCATACTCGCCATCATCGCCATCTCCGGCATCAACCTTAGCCCTCCCTGTTTCACCAGTCTCAGTGAGATCATCAGCACCGGGGTTGTTTTCTACCTGCTGCTGTCCTCTGCCGGGAAAACTAACCTCCAAATTTCCACTTTCAACTTTCCTCCTGACCCTTTTCACCTTACAAAACAGCCTCCCCACACTTCCACACAACCCCTTCACTTCACTGACTGTAACGGAAATGGAAGCCGTTTAGAATGCAGCAGAAATCTTGAAATTTAAAAATATTCAAAAATGTCGTTTTTGCCAGCATCTTGTTGAAGATTTTTCATTTAGGAATTGGCTGGAGCTATCGCGCCGTTTAATGGCTCGAACTGTAGGATAATGTACACTGATTCCAATATTGTCCATGAAAGTGAATAAAAATTAAATTTTTACGGTAAAAGTTGTTCAGAATAATCTTGAGTTTAATGAGGCAAGGCACGTGCAACAGTAGTAGAAAAAATTGTAGAAAAAAAGGCGTAGGGGAAAAAGGGTATAAAAAAAGTAGCAGGCAGAAGTTATCCCCAGACGTGTCCACGACCTTTTGTCGCTCACCAGAGCCATCTCGGAACTTTAAGTTGGGCTGCGCTCTTCTCTCTTGATACAAAATTTTAATATTATGATACAGTAACAAGCTTGCACACAAATTTCCTTGTATTTTGTTTATTTGATTTATTATATTTATTTCTTTATTATATTATAACTCTTAATAATCAAAACGAAGATTCTGGATAAAAAATATTTTCACTTGATCAAATGTAAATATAAATTAATTAATGATTTTTAAAACTGAACTGTACTTCCTGAATTAAAAAGCTAATAATAATTGATTTTACAAGCCGATTCGAAATCAGTTCATAATTATAGAATTTTCAGATTTTAACGTTAAAAATTAAACTGTTTAATTTAGCTAGAATATGTTTATTTTGAATAAATATTTCATTGTATCAGAAATCAAGTCTCGTTCTCACTCTCGCGAAAACCCTCTCATTTTATTTTCTCTCTAATAGTCTGGGTCGATGACGTCACATCTCACGCTATAGCTAACCTCACAAAAGTCCTTCCCAAGGGTAGGAAAGGTTTAGATGATTATTCGAGCAGAAAAGAAAGACTCGGAAGGCAAGTTGCTTGAATCGAAAAAGTGGTTGTGCCTCAAGGTTAAGCGAGGCCACAGTGAATGAACTTTTAACAAACGATTGGGTGCTTCCATAACAAAAAATTCGTTTCGCAACGAGAAATTCGATTAAAAAGAATATAAAAAAAGAATGGACACTCAACAAGCCCTGAACTCATTTCTTAAGGGTAAGAAAGACTTTAAACGCGTATATCGTTGACAAGTGATTGAAGGTCTCGACGATTATTTGCGTCGGAAGAGAGAATTCACAAGACAAATCGCGCCACAGGGCCAAGCCAAACAAAAGTGAAAAAAACTATGTCACAAACAATTGTGTGTCTCTTAGGGTGAATAAGTTTAGTGACGGGAAACTCGACGTTTACGAAACACTGCGACGATAAAGACTAGTGAAAAGTGATATAACTCAAGGACAGTGCAATCCCGAGAACTACCAGCAAAAATGAGTAAAACGAGTAGTCGGTCAACGCGAACGTCAAAAAGAACGAGTCCAGAGGTAGAAGGTCAAGACGACCTGGATTCGACAATCACAAACATCGAATCGGAAAACCACGAAGAGCCCTCAACCGACACCAACAATGAGTCTTCACCTCTAGGAGGATGGCTCGAAGAAATCAACCGAAACATCGCAGACCACGAGAAGTGCAGCACAAGATCATGACTATTGAGACGAGCGTAAGCAAGTCAATACAAGCGACCACCTGTCTCACTCAAAATTTGGATGAGAGGGGCAATCGAATGCAAGTTCAGCTCAATCGTCTTGAAACAGCACAATCTCGGATGGCCGAACGCCTCACTGAACAACCGGTGGAGCGGTGGGACAATACAACACCGGCAGGACAATTACCGCACATTAAATATTTGATACAGAATTCAACGGTGAGGGAAACCCCATTAGATACCTGCGGCAAGTGGAACGTTATTGGGAAGCCGTTCGTCCACGCGCCAGCGACGCAGCTTATCTGATCGAAAGGTCATTATACGGACCGCCAGAATACTGGTGGCAGGTGGTGAAAAGTGAGGTTCACAACCTGGACTCTTTCATCATTAAATTTCGCCAGAGGTATTGGAACGATGAAATACAACACGAAGTTAAAAAGAAGTTGCAGTTCGGAAAATACCAACAAGAAAAGGGCCGATTACGGGCCGAATATGCGATAAAAATATTTGCGCATGTAAAAGAATTAACGCCCAGTCTGGAAGAAAATGAAGTGATTTAGAACCTAGCCCGACACTTCAACGACGAGATAAAATACTCGATTATCGGTCGAGGTATTAGAAACTACTAAAATATCATCGAGTTATTAGAGGAGTTCGATAACATCGGAGCGACCAGCACAGGCTATCCGGACCACGATCAATGGAAAGAAAGGAGAAACAGCCGAACAGAAAATAACAACAACACGAACAACAATAAAAATCCCTTGAGATCCTACAACCAGGGGGGCCATGGACAAAGAAACAGTGGGACTTCTGCCAATAACTGGCAATCTCAACAGAACTCAGGTGCCAACAAAACCGGGGGCTATCAGGGGCCTAGACAGGGCCAGGCCAAGAATGGACAGAAGGTTTCGGGAGATGGTAGCTCGTGGCGACAACAGCAGCCACAGACTCCATACAAGGTCCAAAATATGGAGGTAGAAGTCAACACTGAACAGGAACCAAGAGAGGAATACCCTGATGAACAAATGGCGGAAATGAAAAACTACCCAGAGCCACGTCAATAAGAGCGACTAAAAAAAATATTGACGTGGCATTGGAAACCACATACGTCACGCATATGTTGACCAGTATGCGTGATGAACTAATGGAAGAGACCCCACAACCAGAAATTCGACGGAGATTGAAGTGTTACATTATAAGTATACAGATAGGTGGTATATTAACAAATGCACTGGTCGATACAGGTGGCAGGACCCCTGGGGGACGTCTAAGTAAGCAAATATACGTGGACGTACAACTGCCGAACCAAATCATTCAAGTGCCTTTTCTAGTAGTACCGAGACTCTCACGTACCTGCATAATAGACATAGATGTGTTAGACGAACAACGAGGTCGGATAGATCTCGACACAAAGACACTCACCTTTCCGTACCTGAAGGGAGAGCCGACTATGAGGATTATGCAGGACGAGAGCTTAAAGAAAAAGGAGGAGGAGCACCAACTAAGCGTTATATCTTGCCAATCGGAAGAAATAATGAACGACCCAGCAACACCAGAGATAGAAACTCCTCAAACAATGGAAACTCCTCCACTGGACATCACACGACAAGAGGTGAGAGAAAAAGACTCAGGAAGTCCCAACCTGAGTAAAGAAACAAAGGATAAACTCATACCAACAAACTCTTCGAGTGAAATAAGGACAGCCATTTATTGGAAAGAGCTATCCGATCCCGATGGGCCACAGAGAAAAAGTTGAAAACGAGATTCAACGAATGCTCGAAAGTGACGTCCCTGTAATAAAAAAGGATGGATATCTCGATGCGAGAAAGATAAACGAAATTTTGATAGAGGACCGCAGAGGTCCTCTTTCAAAAATGTAAGGGAATAAACATAATGTCAAACCTCGATATGACGAGCAGTTTTTGGCATTAAGAGCTACGAGCACTAGTGAGAGGACTGGACCATGCGTTACAAGGAATTGGCGATCATGTAATTACATTCGTGGATGACACCCTCATTACATCAAAAACCCATGAACAACATTTAAAACACTTGGAAGAATTGTTAGAAAGATTGTCAGAAAGCAACTTGACATCAAATCTAGCAAAATCCCATTTTTTTAGAGAAGAAACCAAGTTCCTTGGTTTTATATCAACCACGAATGGAATTAAACCCGATCCTGAGAAAATTCAAAGTATCCACGAGTTTCCAGCACCTAAAAATGTGAAACAACTCCGAGAATTTTCAGGACTCATAAATTTTTACTCGAAGTTCAGTAGTCAACATGCAAAAGGGAGCAAAATGGGAGTGGAACGAAACTACACAAGCAAGTTTTGAAAGAGTTAAAAAACTCTTTGGAGAATCAATTCTACTTTATTTCCCAGACTCCAAAAAAGAGTACTATCTGGAAACTGACGTGAGTAATTATGCACTAGGGGCAGTACTCTATCAACTAGACAAGGACAATGGAAACGAAATTATTACTCTCGCAAGTAGGACCCTCAAAGGACCAGAATTGTCGATTACACGATGACGAGACATATAAAAAAAATCGTGATGAGACAAGGGTAGCAATCAACTCACTAAACTATGTATGCACACCAGAAATCAAGAAGATTCTGCCAAATCTACCGCACCTACAAGAAGAGGACAAAAAAATTAAAGAGATCAAGAAACTCTTAATGAAAAGCAAAGAGAACACCCGGTATAAACTCCTGGGGGGCACACGATACCATGTGGATGGAACTTCCTATCGTGTCTACTTGCCACAGGAAACGACGCGCAAAATCATATGGAAATGCCACTTCGCATACGGACACCCTGCAGCAGAGAAAACATACCGAATACTACGAGAATCATTTTATGCACCACGACTTGCAAAACTCACGAGGCAAGTCTTACACACATGTGACTCCTGCCAACGAAATAAAGTCTCAACTACGGCATCACAGGCGATCATGGAGCCAGTAATATCAACGAAGCCTCTAGAAATTACATCAATCTATTTCTTTGGTCCAATGACGAAATCAAAATTTGGATACGAATATTTACTCGTAATGATCGATACATTTTCTAAGTACACGAAACTGTACCCTCTGAGAAATGCCACCTGTGATGCAGCTATAAAAAAATTAGATCATTACATCGAGAACATAGCAAGACCGGAAAAAGTCCTATCTGATCGTGGCACGCAGTTCACGTGTAAGAGGTGGAAGCAAGCACTAAATGAGAGGGACATTAAAATGATCCTCACGTCAATCAGACACCCACAGGCGAACATGGTGGAGAGGGTAAATCGCGAGATAGCGCGACTATTTTGGACCCTCCTGCCACCTGAGAAACACGGCACGTGGTTTACACAGCTGGAAAATGTGGAAACCATTATGAATGAATCTCATCACGACACCACTGTGACGACACCGTACGAAGCCTTGTGGGGTCGAAAACCATTAAGACGGTGGGAACAATTTCTACCTGACACCCCTCCTCACTCCGACACAAATAGGCAGGAACAGATTGCAATACTGAGAGATCGCATCAGGAGCAAGAGAGAGAGAGAGAGAGAGCAGCTAAACAACATCAATAAGAACAAGAAAGCAGTTACATTCGAAATTGGAGAATGGGTCCTAGCTAGAGCCTGTGATGTTTCTAATGCAACGGCGAGCATTATGGCCAAGTTTCTCTCTCTCTCTACGAAGGTCCTTATGCCATTCACAAGAAGTTGGCAACCAATGTCTATATTTTGTGGAATCCTGCCACAGACAAGGAGAGGGGGCAATACCACGCAAACGACTTGAGGAAGTACAGAAGACCGGAAAATGAGGAAAGGAGGGATGAAAATGCTCAAGAAAATGTACCTGGAGGTCCAATTGAAAGTGAAAGCGTGGGTGAGCTCAGTTGAAAATAAAACTTCGAAGATGCCTGACGCTTGCTGTGGATATGAACTTTTGGACAATGACAGTCATGTCGCAATCCAGTGTGACATGAACCAGGAGGAAAATAACGTGTGTGAAGAAGAAGTGAACAATCACAGGACTCTCATCACACGACCCAGATTCATCAGTGTGATACGAGTGCGCCCTCCTCGGCCAATGGGAACATCGGTGACAGAAGTGAACTCATTTCGACCTCCGAGGGATGTACGAAAACGAGGTGTAGGCACGAGCAACGACCCGCCGGAAGGAGGAAGATTAATGAATCCGTCAATCGCTCGCAATGATCTTAGTGAGGAGACAGAAGTTATGGAAATAGTGCTTGATGAGGACGGAAATGAAGAAGAACCTCAACCGTCAACGTCCAAGAACAACAATGAAGAAAAACTAAAAATTTTAAACCACATTCCAGATCACAAGACTGAGAAAGAATCACAACCATCTACATCCTGGGCAACAACTGCTTGCGCAAGCCTAGAGGAAGAAATCCGCAAACTGGAACTCATGACGCTCAGTAATGAAGAAGAAGAAGTGCAAATAATTTTCGACGCGAAAATTGCTGAAGAGATCCTAGAAGAAAAGGATGCCTCAACTAATGTCCGAAGGATATCACTAATGGTTCAAAGAAGAGGGAAGATACAAATTTGAAGCCGAAGACGAAATCCACTCTAGGAAAGGAAAATCTCAGCATAATACCTAAAACTCCGAAGAACAGACAAGTCGCTCATTTACCAAGCCATAAAACCCCAAGCCACCATCAAGACGTGACAAGTGACAATGCAGTCGTAAAGGCTGTCAAGACCGAGTCAAGTGGCACGAGGGAGGTAGAGCGACCAAAGCCTCTGCACAAGCAAAGGAAGCGACAGCTGAAGGAGACGCAGGCAGTGCCAAGCAGCTCCAGTGAATCCCCAATACTTGGATTCTCGCAGGAGCGAGAGAGACAACCGACACCCCGCAATGCAGTGCCCAGCAGTATAAACCAGAGAATCACACCTGTAACCCTACAGGAGCGAGGAAGAAGGGAAGTACAATTTATAAGGCAGAACTCCATGTGGACCAGACATCCCACTGAGAGCGAGGAAATGATATGGAAAGATTTCTTTTGTTTATATTTGAAATTTTAACGACTGAATATTTGTAAACTTCCTTTCTCAGTGTTAAAATTTCAAAGGGGGGCTAATGTAACCCTTGAGTTTCATTTAAAGCCTGTCTGTTGCCCGCAGACAGGAGAATTTCTATTGCGCAAGACCAAGAATCCCCACTAAAAAGATCTCAGAGTAGTGGGAGGCTGAACTTGGTCGGAAATCGAAGGGGTCCCAGTCGCAGCCGAAAAGAGTTAGTTACGAACTTCCCGGCAAAGGGCAAGCATCGTAAGATCACCTTGAGAGCGGAGCGAGATCTATCTCGTACCCCGATCTCACACAGGTCTACATCGAGAGGAGATATTAAAATAAATCCAAGGAGAAATCTAAAGGTTTATTTTAATCCTTCCATAAAGGCTTAAATATTTTTAAAGCGGAGCAAGCTCAATCTTGTCAACCGGTTTATAAAAGTATTTAAATCCAAGAGCGATCCTTGTAATTCGTCTTGAACGAAATAACGTATTTGTGCTTAACAACTTTCTGAGTACTAAATGATTTTCTATTATATTGAATATATTGTTGCACGAGATAAGTGCACAGGGAATTTTACGAAAGGTGCATTTTCGAGCAGAGCAAGGTCAACCTTGTACCCTGGTTCACAAAATAACCTGATTAAAAATATACTGAGATTAAAATCAATCTATTTACGGGCGGACACGAGTCAACTCTTCAATCCGATCGAGAAAATAGAACGACAATAATCGCCGTTCGTATTTTCTTTTATTAAAGAACTCACAAAGGTGTGCTAGCTATTAAAGCGATTATTTGAGTACGAAATTTTGTTCTGATATTGACTGGGATAACCCCATTTATTTCAAAGTTTAAATACGAGAGCAAGAATACAGGCAATAAATTATTTAATCAGATTAGGCTCATTTCAATAATCACCATAAATTACTACGAGAAGAGCGGAGTCTACTCCCAACTCTTGTCCAGGTAGTAATTCCTGGTTGAAGCTCAAACGTAGAGGGAAGATAGGTATAGAGGCGACAATGCCCACCAATCTTAGAAGCTGGAAGCGGGGAATGAGACGTCGGGAGTAGGCTTAGTTTGGGAACCAGCGATGCGAGTGTGCTAGTATCGCGAACCAGCCACGCAGTGCACGCAACCGTTCCCTCTGCCCCTCTACGCATCTACGACCGTAGAGGGAAGATAGGCAAGCGTGACAAGTAAAAGAAATTGTTACTTGCCAGTTTTTCACCGTAACCAAGAACTGCTGCTAATAATCTCGTCGATGTTGAATATTTGCCAAATATGCATTTCATTAAAAATGAATTTTCAAATGTATAGCATAGTGTAATTATTATCTCAGGGAGAAGATGTAACGATCCTACCCCGCTGCCCTGCCGGAGCTTCAGCTGCCCAAGGTCCTGAAAGTGGGACAGGGTAGAATGTGCGGAAATAAAGGTAAGACGGGAACGTTCTATGAAAATACGAAACTTACATTTATTGTTGAACTCTTAAGCCTAATACATGTGTGTGTGTGTGTGTGTGTGCGGATATGCGTGTGTGTGGATGTGTGTGCGTAGATGTGTGTTTTTACGCATTCACAATGTGTATTTGTGTGTGTGTATGTAACGCGTGACAGTAGGTTATCGGGTGTGAGTCGGAACGAGAGCGAGTGCGCAGGTGTTATAGCCGCCGTGAGTGCGCTTGGTCGGAGTGCGCAGGTGTCGATTACCGGCCCGTCGTAGCTGATCCTGCAAACAGATTGTGCATGTG
This sequence comes from Andricus quercusramuli, assembly GCA_932178445.1. NCBI lineage: Eukaryota > Metazoa > Arthropoda > Insecta > Hymenoptera > Cynipidae > Andricus > Andricus quercusramuli. The sequence goes on from CAKNXH010052843.1 coordinate 24,939, forward strand.
TTAGTTATTCCCCCTAGGTGACTAGAAGCCCCAAAACTAGATGACGCGAGTTGCTGCGCGGAAAACCGTCTCCCCCTGCGAAATACGGGAACGGTCGGGATGCCTTGGCCTAGCCCACGTCGTAGCCCTACCACAGGTGAATGTCAGGAACGGGTTTGGTAGGGGACGGGACGGAACATCCAAGGTCTTACGGATGGTGGCAGGGAGATTTGGACGGGGTCCTGCAGAGGTCACTAGCTGAGAGGATGACCGAGACACAGCACGTTCAGGAGTGCCTGATGCCGTGGTGTGTCGTAACTTCGAGGACAGGTATGGAAGCACCCATTGCCCTGTCTAGGAAGCCGGGTTGCCCACGAGGGTTCCCCTCTGAGGGTGACCGAGATGGGTCGTGTTTAGCTGCACCTAATGCCACGACACATCGTTACCTGGGCAGCGGATACGGGGGCGCCCGTTGCTCCGGTGCCCAGATCGGTTCCTGCAGAAGGTGTTCGTCAGGGCCCCAGCCAGGAGTTGCCGAGGTAGGTCGTGTTCAGGGGCACTTGATGCCACGGCTAACCATTACCTGAGGAACGCATATGGGAGCGCCCATTGCTGCGTTACTCTGGCCGAGTTCCTGGGGTGCGGGCACCAGGGGATACACCCACAAGGATCCCCAGGTAAAGCGTGTCCAGGAGCACCTAGTGCCACGATTTACCGGAACCCGAAGGGTGAATATGGGAGCACCCATTACTTCACCACTTGAGCCGGTCGCCGGTGTTCTGTCTCTCTGCTTCGTGCGTGCCTGATTTTAAAGCCTGGCGGCTCTGGGCTGGACGTCAACGCATGTGCAGCAGTCGACGCGCGCACAGCACAGTTTCCTGCCACTATACACCCGTCGCTGGTCCTTGGCGGAGACGTCCAGAGCAGCTGTGCACCATGTGATCGGTAAGATCACAGCGGTGCGACAGCGGTGTCGTGGCCTCGTGGTTTCCTAGTGCCGGCGGTGATAACTAGGAAGTGTAACGCGTATGTGGCGAGAACTGCTCGCTACAAAGAAATAAATGAAAATAATCATTAAAAATTTTCCTATGGTGGCATTTTATACTTATTTAATTCTGAGTCAGTAAATGCCTCTTTTCTAGATCATTTGATTTTTCAAATTGAAATAATAGAGCATTGAAAAATGTAGATATACAATTTTGTAAGCAGGACATATATTAATTAAAAATAAGCAAATTAAAACTTCTTGGTTCTAAAAAATTATCGGAATTGCAAGTCTTTCTCCACTACAGAAAAGTAGATAAAGTTTCTTGGTGACTAGGAGCTTTCAAATTGAAATTTTTTAAATAAACTTCAACAAAAATAAATTCCTTATACTTTTACAGTACTATTTTCAATCCAATTTTACTATGTAATTACTTCACCATCTTCGATTTCGCAAATTGAATTAATTGTGCAAATTAAGTTGTACTCTGTCAAGTTTTTGAAATTTTTACATGAAAATTTAGTCAGTTAAGGTAGATGTCCCAGTAATCGGGACGGTCCCAGTAATCGTGAGTTTTGAGGTGTAAACGCCAGAATTAAGTATTTCCCGCATAAAAATACAATCCTAAAATATTTTTAAGTAAGGTTGAACAATGCTTGTTGTGGAAATCAAATTAGTTTTTTTATACAAATAGTGCACATGGGTAAAAAAAATTAATTTGTATTGCCGGTGGCGATGAATCACGAAACGTGGAAAATAGCTTAACATTTTGGTTAGGAAAGGCGTCTCTTTACTTAAGCTTTTACTATATCAAGAAATTAGTTTATCGGGACGAAAATAATTTTTTTGTAATGAAAAATAATTTTTGTTTTATAAAATAAAGTAAAATCTTAATTTAGTACCTTCTCGTTCGAGAAATATCGGTCACGATTACAGGGACATTTCAAAATCATAGTTGCTCGAGTAATGAAATGAAATCAGAGAACTGACTTATTACTGTGAGTAGTAATCGTAATATAAATTAGAGCTTAAAACTGAAAAAAGGTGATGTAAAATATTTGAATGAGTTTAGAGATTTCATTATCAATTTTTGAGTTTATTATCATTTTTCGGTGAAGTTAATATTTATTAAGTAATTTTTCATTAGATAACAATAATCTATACTGCATTATATCAAGAAAAATGTGTAATAGATATATAATTATTGATAGTTTTAATATTGTGACAACGTAAACAGAAAATAACCTAATTTTTTTAGTCACTGCATTTGATCAAATTTCGTGTGCTACATCTAGTTACTTGAAATGTTAATGATTTTTAATTATAATATTCAGTATTATAAAAGAATTGAAGCATTTTCGTTATTACTTATCGTGATAAAAATTGTAATAAATATTTATCTCGGCTTATTTTTGTGACCACTTTATTTTTTACGAATAAAATATTAATTTTATTCGATAATATTTTTAACTGAAATAAAAACTAAACATTTTAAAAGAAAATTAATTTTCATTATGATTAATTTTCATAGAGTCCATCAGAGTTATTAGAACTATCAGAAGATTCGATTTTGAGGTTGTTTCGACGGCTTTCATCACAGAGGTCTCAAGCAATATAAAACTAACAATACATCTTTCATTTCATTAAAGTATAGTAAAAAAACAAAAATACACTTAAAATACACCTCCAAATTGCTAAAAACTGATTTCAAGAAAACTTAACCTTTTTCACGAAGACTGGGACAACGGCTGACGATTACTGGTACATGACAGATTTGGAAATCACGATAACTGGGACATCGGTGCTTTTTGACTTTTAATTGTTTATAAATAAAAAGTAATATTAAATATAACGTAAGAACAATTTTTATAATATTCTAGGATGTTTAATGCTTCAATAAGTACCAATCATTTTTCAAATAATCCTACAAAAAAAATTTTCTAAATATTTGAAGTCGATGGAATCTCTTATGGTCACGATTACTGGGACGTTTACCTTACAAGATTTTTTAATAGGTATGTAATTCACTGACAATCAATATTCTTGTTAACACTATAAAAATACTATTACTTCAGAGCTAATTCCAGGCATTGAAATACGAGTAAAAAACCTGTCTCCAATCATACTAAAATGAAACCACTCGTGGGATTTCAGAGTCGTTTTTCTACATTGAAAATAATAACATCATGAAGTTATCATATTTCAAAAAAGGACTCGAAAAATACGATGCAGAAAAAAAAGATCTCTGGTTTTTACAGAGAATGTTTGATAATATTTTGAACATTTTCTAATAATAACTATGAGTATTTATTCTGAAAATTTTGTGATAATATATCACTAACAGCATAATACTTTCATGGACGTAGCAAAAAGCGTTTGTTTATTTATAAATTAACAGCATGTGAATATTAGAAGTGCTTAGACAAAAGCTAGTCCGAATCTCAATGTGCATTTTCCATTTTTTTGTTCCTTGTGGGTTAAAAATTTACTATGCTGAAGGAGAAATAAATTGGTCGTTTTTTTAACGAAAAATGGATTATTCTCGAAAAAGGAAAATCAAAACACAAAATTATATACAGAATATAAAAGATGTGACTCATTAAAATTATTTTTTATCGTAATTACTTTTTATAATTATGCATTCTGAGGGCGATATGCGAAGGAAATTGTTAGAAAGTAGTGTGAATTATCTATCCCGCTTATTCAGAGGTCTTCAAGTATACGTGATTTATAAAGAGACTGATGATCCAAAAATAATCTTTTTAATAAGCTGCATATTTTACATTCTGCATAATTTGCCAGTAGGATCAGCTGTTTTTAAAAAGATGAATTGTTGTGTAAAAGCATACAAATTTACTATAAGCGACCTCTGCGCTGCTCTCCAAAAATTTAAAAATTGCACAAGTTGTCTCAATTTTTTAAAACGTAGCACGAATCAAGCGGTATTTCAGAATCAAATTTCACAATTTTATAAAGCTTTTCCAACAGCAGCAGGAGTAAACGATGAGTTCTCAATGGAAAATTCAACAGCAGCTTCCGAAATGTACACAAAAGTCTGTGAATTCAGTTTAAATTTGTGGCAAAAAATTAATTATTCATCTTTTTGGACTAAATACGGATTAGTGAAAAAAATGCAAGAATTTATCATGAAAGAAACTAATAAGAAGTTCTCTGACTGGTACAATGACAAGTGTATAGATCACAGACTTTTCTTACTTCGAAAGTTGCACGTTTCCAGAATTTCGCGTGGCTTAATTTGGGAATCTATTGACGCTCTTAAAAGAGAAAAAAGAGGCTAAAGACAGAAGGAAAATGCAGAAGATTCTGAAAATAAGCGACGTTTAAAAAAATTCCGTCATATGTAAAAATTTGATTATAGTCCAGGCATCTTGTACGAAGAAATTTATTTTCACCTGGAACGGTTGGTTACTTATGTTATTAATGCCGTTACCGTTTTCCGTAGGATATTCACCAAACGAGCTATTCAAAAAAAACTTTTTCTGGCTAAAAACAGCAAAGAATGTGTTCTTTTAAAGAATCCTAACTCTTGATCTATGAAGGCTGGAAGGTTGTTTTTTTTACATTTACACATCCTACATGAAATTTTTTTCTCTGTAATCATTAACATAGATTTACCCACAAAAAAAAAAGTATTTCGAAAAAACTGAACACGAGTGATTTGCTCTAAAGAATACGTCAATAGTTGTCAAGTTTGGGAGGCCATAGCTTGTATGACACATTGAGGTTCGGTCATTATTTTGTTTAGAATTACTCGAAATTGTGTAGACTTTAATTGAAATGGAGAATATTTTTTCGTAAAATTGACAGGTTCTAAAGTACAAATTCGCGAAAAAAGTACTGGATCCTATACTTACCAATACTTCTTTTTCTTGAGAGTTTCTAAGACGGAAAGTCATTGTTTTTAGTGGTAATGTTGATACACTGCAATTGGCCTTTCTATTGAGTACGGACGTGACCTTGATATTAAACGGATATGACAGGCAGCGCCCGCGTCGGCCAAAGGCTAAAATATCTTAGGGATAGAAATTTGAAATTTACATAAGATAGCACGTATGAATTGTTTTTAAATATAATAAATGCATAAATGATTGCTTTGAAACGTATATAACGTTTTTCAGAACAAAGCAAAATAATATATGGAACTTTCTTGCAAAAAGATTTAGTGAAAAAATAGTCTTTTCATTCCAGTTGAAGGGCATGAACATAACCCTAAAAATTACCGGTCGAATGTCAACAAGCGGATTGATGATGAATATTTTAATAAAAACAGGATTTCAAGCTATAAGTTATTCAATCGATTTTCACCCTGAAACGCTCAATAAGGGAAAAAGTTTAGCAGTCATTCATGTAGTGAGGGTGCAGGAGTTGAAAGTGAATGGAATAAGCAAAATTCAGTCCAGCGTAATCAGACAAACGTCTGTTAGCTAGTTCTCCCGTTTCTCCCCCATACGACGTTAAATTACAGGTGTTTATTGAGTAAAAAATATATAACATAAAGAGAAGTATTAGGGAAATCTATAATTATAATCATAAATTTCCCAACATTTTTCTTTATGTTAAAAATATTAATAAATTAGAAATTAAACTTTTGAAGTTTCCCATGTAAAATGAATGGGAAAAATCACTTTTTTGAGTTTTTGGAATAATTTTTCAGGTTTTGGGATAATTTTACGGGAAAGTATAGGGGCTTGTTGAAAATTATCCACGGGAGCCTGAAAACTAACCTTGGAACCAAAAATGTTAATTTTTTATGAAATCGACCTTTTGAACACTTTATTCTCGTTTTTTTCTATTTAAAATTATTTATATTAATCTGGTGGAATACTTATCAACATTGGATAATACATTTTTCATTATTTGAACAGATTTATTTTATTTTATATAATTTTTTTCGACATTTCATTTTTTTTCTAAAAATTGTTACTATTGGTATAATTGAATGTTTATTAACATTGGTTTCGTAATTTTCAATTATTTGAACAAATGAAATTTGTTTAAATAATCTTATTTTGATTTTTCACAATAATAATTATGACTACTTTTATAGTGGAATATTGATCAAGACTAGTTACTTAATTTTTTATTGTTAACGGCCATACCAACCTGGAAACACCAGTTCCCGTTAGATCGCTGAAGTTAAGCAGTGTTGGGCGCGGTTAGTACTTGGATGGGTGACCGTTCGGGAATAATACTACTGCGTTGCTGTTGGCGGTCGTGGGTGTGGTGAGCCCACACTTGTAGTTATTTACTACAAGAAACTATCCACCTAGAAACACTACCCGGATCGGATAGTGTCACGCCTACCCCTAAAGGCTCGCCGAAAGGGAAAATGGCTTAATGGTATAAAAAAAAAAACACACACATTCTATTTGCTTAAATAATTTTTTTCAAAAATTTGTTTTTTCCAATGAAAAATATTACTGTTTTACCGTTAAGTGACATGAATTTATTTCTGGATATTTTTCAATCGTTGAGGTTTAAAATTATTATTTATTTTCAACAACCTTTAATTTGTTTCAACAATATTTTTTTCAGCAAATTTGGTGGTTTTTCTTTTCTGATATTTACATTAAAACTTCTGATTGTTGGAAACAATAATTTTGTTGTATTTCTGAATTGTTTCTGAACAAATGAAATTTGTTTACATAATTAAAAATTGATTAAAAATGTTGATAAATATTCCAGCAAAGAAATGGTAATAATTTTTCATTTAAAAAAATTCTGAAAAAAATATTATTTAAACAAATTCTATTCGATTAAATAATTGAAAACTAATGAACCGATGTTAATAAATATTCCACTAGACCAACAGAAATAATTTTCTTCTTCGATACGTTGGAAAAGCATAAAAATGCACATCAGGAGCAGTATTTTTAAAACTGTTAAAGCAGTTTACCACACAAACATTCGAATTGCCCTTCCTAGCGTTTTGACTGCGTTCTGTCGCTTCTGCCATAATCAACAAACGAAAGAAAAAAGTTTTTTCACATAACATAGCGAATTGTTCAAAAAAAGTTTCACTTGAAATTCAAGAAAACTAATAAAATAGTCGATGTTATTTGAATTAAAATAAAATATACTCCATAAATATTCTGGGATAATTGAACTTCCTAACCTCAAAATTTGACAACTACACTGTAAAAAATTAACTCGAAATTTCACATATTCTGTTGTGGTAAAATTTCACTGATGCAAAAAATACGCCGCGGCAGCGCATGCAATTTCACATCAGTTGGTGAAAATTACATCGTCGGTCGCCGGAAATAAAAGGACCCTGCACTAGCGTGGTAATTTTCCGCCGACTGTCGTTGTAATCTTACGAACTAAAGTAGCAGGTTTCCACGCTACCAAGCGGAATATAACTTTAATATAACACGGGATAACTTTAAGATATTGTTATTTTTACCGTTCGCAGGCGCTCTTACAGAAATTACCAAAAGATATCTTCACGACATCGCGTCAAGAAGTTTTTCAATGATATCTGAAACTTGTTTCTTAAAGACGTCTTTTGGTGTCTTTAAGAAAATTTGTAGAAAATCGCGGGATGTATTTTCAGAGATAACTTAAAGACATCTTTGAAGATATTGTTAACGATACATTTTTTAAAGAAAAAAAGCACGTGGTGTGCGATATGGAGAATTGATAAATAATTATATTTATATCGTCATGTATTCCCTGGCGGACCGAACGAACGGAGCGGATACGCTACAGCGTATCCTTATAGTATCCACATCGTATCCTCTCCGTATCATGCAAGAAAAACACATTAAAAAAGGAAGATGAACATTTTACTTATTGAAATTCGGATTCTACGTGAAATTTTGCGTTAAAAGGTCACGGAATAATCGCAATAGTTTTTCTTGCAACATTAAAAACTTTCAAAAAATATACTTATCGATAACGTGGGCTGAAGGCGACTTCAAACGCATCGTCGACGGATAAAGCCTATGAACTGCTACTGAATGACGATGCGTTTGAAGTCGCCTTCAGCGCACGTCATTGATAAGTATTATATTTATTAAAAGTTTTTAATGTTGCAAGAAAAACTATTGCGACCAACTCTGTGACCTTTTAACTAAAAATTTCACGTAGAATCCGAATTCCAACAAGTGAAATGTTAATCTTTCTTTTTTAATGAGTTTTTCTTGCATGATACGGAGAGGATACGATGTGGATACTATAAGGATACGCTGTAGCGTATCCGCTCCGTTCGTTCGGTCCGCCAGGGTTCCTCGTTATGTATTCCCATCCTGTACATTGAGTGTTTAAAAAGTCTGTGAAAAGAAAAGTGAATCAAGAAGTAAACGTATACATTTTCTAAATATTAAACGTGATTTATCCAGCAAGTCGTGTTTCTAACCTCTAATACCTCTTTCTAGCTCTCTCATGTTCTCATAAAATGAAATGGAGAGAATGGGACACAGCTCAATAATTCTTTCTTCATCGCCTAGAGAAGTTAAAAAAGGCACTTCTGTGTATACAAAACACAGAAATTGCAAGTTTTTAAATTTCAATACATTTATATATAACTGATAAATAGTCGAGATAAACCTAAAGTTGCAGGACTAAGTACGTAACCCCCCAGCTGCATGTAAAATAACGATATCTTTAAGTAATCTTATGAATTCTCGTTATTTTTTCTTATTTCTATCTTAAAAGCATCGTTACGATATCCCGAAGAGCTCTTTACGATGGTAATAGCTAAACCTTAAAGACTCTTTAAAGCTTCGTTATGGGATATCTTCAAAGATGTCGTTCATCTTCAAGAAGATGTCGTAAAGAGCTCTTTAAGATGTCTTCGTGTTTACTGGGATATGTGTCGGTAATTTTACGTTTGGAATTATGTGATTTTAAATTTTCAACCGTTTTAATGTGTTGCAATCGTTGTAATTTGTTGCAGTTGTTCAATAAAATTTATTATGCATTCATATACATAGTGTTTCGCATTTCGCGATTTATAATTATTAATGATTATTTATTCGTCTTTTGAAGTTGAAGAGTATTGAAAGGTAAGTGAATTTGAATACACTTATATGTGGGAAAAGATGGAAACGTGACGGCGTGCTTGTACAAAAACATAACCCCAATTTTTTGTATTTGGAATAATCTACAGATTATTCCAAATACAATAAATGTAGGTTATACTGCCAAAATTAGGTACATCAAAAAATGTGCATAGCGCAATTAAAGACTTAAACATTATTATCTTTTAGCTCCAAAGCACGCAAGACAGTGCAACGTCGTAGCCTGGAATCCAGTCGATCCGAATCACAATCAGATGCCATAAAACCAATCGCATTTGTTATAAGTTTCACCAGCAACCTTTTTTAACGTTTTGATTCATGTATCTTTCGTCTTAATACAAATAAATAACAACGAATTGAAATTTAATGTCTAATTTATTTTATTCTTTGAAATATTAATTCTCCACATCCCGAAAGTAATTTTACTAATCGTTTACTGAATATTACGTATTATTTTGTGAATTTAGCAACTCGCTGTAGGTAAAAATCCATTAGCAGCTTCGAAATTTTACCACTAGGTGGGAATGTTACGGTCGACATTTTAAAATTCCAAGTAGAGTGGGATTTTACCTTTCGTGGCGGAAAGTTACCACGTTCGTGCAGGGTCCTTTTATTTCCGCCGTCTGGCGATGTCAAATTTAATTTACGTTGATTTTTTTTACAGTGTAGCATTACTTTTACAAAAATAATAGGTCGTATAAATATGTAAATATATATAATATTACTTATCCAATTAACACAATAATTTGTCATGATACCTTTTTCGAAAACCAAGAGTACTGACATACTTTATGTGACATTCGTAATGCGATAGGAGATCTACTGTCATAGACAGAGAAATACAAAAATCAACTCCGATCAAACCGTTCAATAAACTCAAGCAAAAGTTTTTTTCTCTAAATCGAGATTTTATCAGTTTTCCTACAGACACTCTCGTTATCCGATCGTTAAACTCTTATTTTCGGTAAAAATTTATTTATTTTCAATCGCATGTAAACAAGTGGAATTCATCACTAAAATATTGCCGCTTTTAGGGAACAGATGGCGCCAGGCCGTTTCCGCGGCCGTACTCAATATGTACACTGTTAGAAAAATCTGTATGAGATTTAATATACAAGTGTGTGAAGCAGATATGCACTACTGCTACTGAAATGTAACATACATAGGTGTAGTGAATTTAATATACATGTGTATCAATTTTAATATTTCTTTAAATATTTTCAAATATTCGCAATTAAATTAATAATCTGGAATTCGTCGACTGAATTGTTATTTATAATGAAAGAGCGACGTACGGGTGGAACTTTTTCCAAAATCCAGTCTAAATAGTAGGAATTTAATGCTAGTACAGTTGATTGTAGGTGAGGTCTGTTATTTGTTTGCTTAATTGATCTTTTCGACTTAAAATCCAGTTATATTTTTGATTAACTGGAAGAAGGTATCATGTTTTATTATTTAGAGTCGAAAACTCATGTTGAACTTATTTTGAATTTGTGTAGAATGGAATTATCTGATTTTTCTTGTAAGTGATTAACATGAATGTATATGAAATTTGATATACACGCTCCTAATGGCGATTTCATATGATTGATATATTAATTTTAATACACATGGGTATATTAAATTTAATATTATTTTTAACAGTGTATGGTGGTTCAAACATTACTTGCCACTCTGCAAGAGTAAATTTTGGATTACAACATAAACGGGAGGGTAGTTAATAAAATTTCCTTTCATATAAATCTCTGTAACAATTTCAGAACCTGCAGGTATGAAAATGAAATGTGCGTTATTTTCAATACTTTTCACGTGTAAATTATATGGAAAAAAGCAAATATTTATAAAGCAGATCATTATATCTTGTAGTCTTAAGAAATAAGAATATTCTCTCCTTTTTCAGTTATGGACTTTTTTTAAATAAAAGATTTATTGGACAAAGCAACCATTTTTTACATAAAAATTGAAACTTTTGTTACCGTATTGGTAAAAGTATAGGAAATATGATTTTTTTTTCGTAAAAATATCTATTTTTCTACTCAAGAGCCGTGTATAAATTACGTCAAGAAATTAATTACTTCACAGTAATTATTAATCGGAAAATTCCCGTAATGGGGCATTATACGTCTAATTGTTCCCCTTACATTAACAATGTTAGAATTGCAAGAGCCTGCACTGTTGGAGAATATTCTTCTTCCCACGTGTAGGTTAATAAATATAAATATTATCGAATAAATACGTCCAAATTATACAAATAATTTGAAAAGTTGAAACCCTCAAGTATATTGTATATCATATTTTACTGGAGAAGTAAGAGAAAAAATTTATTTCTTGTTTATTAGTTTGTTATTTAATATCATAGGATTTTCTTATTGTTATACGTTTGATATTTTTGAATGTTGTGTTAGAATCGCAATTTTGATTTTTTAAATGTGTTTCAATGAAACAATTTCTGCACTTGAGCTCTCGAATTCAAACTCGCCGAACGCTCGGAAACGCTAAAAGCGTCGCCCCGGGTCTCAAGGAATGGGAATTTTTAAATTCATAAAATTAAGTTTTTAGATATAGGCTTCTATATTTTGACAAGGCATATTTAGATTTCTTATGTCCTGAAATTAGTTTTAAGAATAAAAATTAAAAACTGAAGAGAAATTTTTTTTCGTAATATTCAATAAGTGATTAAAACATAAATCATCACAACTCGTACAAATTTTATTGGAACTGTTTGAAATTAAGTTCACTCCAAAAATATGTTGTTTCTCTTCTACTAGAGCTTTATACGCGCGCTACGCGCGCGACCAATTTCATTGCGTGTAATTATTATATTTGGGAATGAAGTTCAATAAAATACCATGAAATTAATTTTTACTTCAATAATTTTGATTTGTACATGTCTTCGCATGCATACACTTTCACGATGCAGAATAAATACTTGTGCAACTATAAATATTTTCATGCCACTTTTAAAAAAAAAAGTATAAAATGTCGGCGCGTACAAATTTTCATAGAAATACACAGTAAATGATCTCGTCTCGAGAAGAGTCTAGATGTCAAGCCATTTCGAGTGTGCATAGCACTCGGATGGATGACCATCTGCGACGTATATGACCGAGTTGTGTATTCGCTGCGTTTTAACCTCGGTTTTCACTAATGTCGAGCATGATTTTTTTACGGGAGGGTTTCTTCGACAAATTGCCAAACTCTTAATTTGCTCATGAAAATATTCTAAATAACTAATAAATTTGTGAAATTTGAAGAGCCTAATGAAGTCATCGAAAAGATATTCTTAATTGATTCTGTAAAAAATTCACCCTATCCGTTTAAAAATAGCCAAATTCTTATTTTTCTTAAAAGTTGTTTGAATAATTAATAATTCTTGTAAATTTACAAAACAACATAGAAATGTTCATCGGAAAGACAATCTTAGTTGACTCCATATACTAATTGTGTCTATTCTTTGAAAAATACCCAAACTCTGAATATGTTTATGAAAAATATTTCAATAATAAATAATTATTATAAATTTGCAAAGTATCATAGGAAATAGTCTTTGAAAAGATATTCTTAGTTGCCTCCAAATTGTCAGTAAAAATTGTTTAAATAATTGATAATACTTGGGAATTTACAAAGAATCACAGAAAAAAGTTATGGGAAATATATTCTTAGTTAACTCTATAAAAAAATGTTGCCTATTCGTTGATAAATATCCAAACTCTGAATTTGTTTATGTAAATTGTTTAAATAATTAATAATTACTTTAAATTGACAAAGCAACATAGAATGGAGTCATCAGAAAGACATTGTTAGTTGACTCCGTAAACAAATTGTGTCTATTCCTTGAAAAATACCCAAACTCTGAATATGTTAATGAAAATTGTTTAAATAAATAATAATTATTGCAAATGTGAAAAGTAATGTAGAAAAGTCTTATTGGAAATACGTACTTTCTTGAGAATTTACGAAGTATCACAGAAAAAGTCATCGGAAAGATATTCTCAGATAATTCTGTAAAAAAAATCCTTTTCGTTGACAAATAACTAAACTCTGAATTTGTTTATGAATATTATATGAATAATTATTAATTATTGTATATTTGCAAAGTATCGTAGAAATCTTGATGCATCAAACTAATTGATCCTTGTCCTTGAAAAATGGCTGAGTTCCTTATTTCTTTATGAAAACTGTTCAAATAATTAATAATTGTTATAAATGTTCAAAGTATCGTAGAAAATAGTTATTGGAAATACATTCTTTGTTGATTCTGGAAACAAATTGGGCCTATTCTTTCAGAAATAGCCAAACTCTTAATTTTTCAATGAAAATTGTTCCAATAATTAACAAATCTTGTAAATTTGCTGAACATAAAAAATTCGTTGAAAATAGCCAAAATCTGAATTTGTAAAGAAACATAGAAAAAGAGTCTTGGGAAAGACATACTTTTTGACTCCGTAAACAAATTGTGCCTATTCCTTGAAAAATAGCTACGCTCTAAATTTTTAAATCGAAATTGTTTAAATAATTAATAAATCTTGTAAATTTACAAAACATATTAAATAGTCATCGGAAAGACAATCTTAGTTCACTCCGTAAAGAAATTGTTCCGAATGTGTTTATGAAAATTGTTTAAATAACTAACAATTATTGTAAATTTTCAAAGTAACATACATAGGAAAAATTTATTCGAAAAATATTCTCTATTGATTCCGTAAACAAATTCAGCCTATTATTTAAAAAAAAGCAAAACTCTTGATTTGTTTATCAAAATTGTTTAAATAATGATTTATTTTTTGAAATTTGCAGAACATTATAGCAAAAAGTCACTGGAAAGATATTGTCACTTAATTCTATAAAAAATTGAGCCTTTTCGTTAAAAAATAGCCAAACTCTCAGTTTTTTAATTGAAATTGTTCAAATAATTGAAAATTATTGTGATTTTACCAAGCTTTTTAGGTAACAGTCATCCAAAATATATTCTTAGTTGAATTCATAAACAAATTGAGCCAATTCATTAAAAATAATTATATTACAAATAATATAATTTTATTCTTGTAAATTTACAAAGCAGCATATAAAATAATTATCGAAAAGACCCATTATATATATATATATATATATATATATATATATATATATTTAAAAAAAAATTGATTAGCATTTCGAACTCGAAAGTTCATTGCCTCACTCCCCGATTCGGGTAGTGTTTCTAGGTGGATAAATACTACCAGTGTGGGTCCACCACACCCACGACGGGTTAACAACACGCAGTATTCCCCGAACGGTCACCCATCCAAGTACTAACCGCGCCCAACACTGCTTAACTTCAGTGATCTAACGGGAACTGGTGTTTTCAGCGTGGTATCGCCGTTGACATATATATATATAATAGGAAAAATTCCCATTTGACTCCGTAAACAAACTGTACCTATTGCTTGAAAAATAGGCAAACTCTGAATGTATTTATGAAAATTTTTGAGATAATTAATAATTATTGTATATTTGCAAAGTATTGTATATAAGAGTTATTTAAAATACATTCTTTCTTGATACCCTAAACGAAAATTCATCGAAAATGTAATTGAAAGTTAAATAAAATAAAATTATAAACGTTCATAATCATAATTTCTGAATGTTCATAATTTTTATTGTTTATTATTCTAATAAAAAAAATTCTTTTCGAAAAAAAGTAAGGCTGTACAATTGTAAAAAGAAATATTTATAAATAAGCCAAAATATCACTTAAAATTGTAGTTTTTTCTATAAAAATAATTAGACCATGATTAAATCATTTTGAATTGCATAATCCAAAAATAGTTTAAATTTGAAAAGTCATAGAAGTCGAAAATGGAATTAAAATAAAAATAAAATAAATTGCTGAATATTCATAATTTTCCATTATTTATAATTTTAATAAAAAAAGTTACAAATTGTAGTTTAAATTGTAATTTTTTTTAATTTGATTGAAAGCTATCTTTTTGAAAAAATTGAAAAAACAACACAGAATAAATTCATTAAAAACGTTTTAATATTACATCATAGTAAAAATTAGGGAAAAATATATTGCATGTGAAGAATTAATTCAGAAAATCTTAAAAAAGCACAATATCATTTTATTGAAGAGATTATTGAAATACTGTAAGCAACTAACAAAAAGAAAAAAGACGGAAATTAATGAAAAGAAAAGTTTTTACCAATATTAAAATTTGTACTGGTTTTTTAACTCTCATTAGGTACATTGTGCGTATATTTTTTTATAAAAATAAATTTGTTTAAAATGTTCAAATGGTTTTGATTTTAATATTATAGTTCAGATAGAAAAGTTGTGCTTATTATTAAAAATGTTATAGCTGCATGTACGTTTTAATGTGAGCTAAACAATAGCCAAACTCTGAATTTGTTTAAATAATCAAGTTGATTCCGTAAAAAAATTGAGCCTATAAAGATATTCTTAGATAATTATTTTTAAAAACAAGGAGACCGTACACCATGTATTTCACCGGGCGCCATTTCGCGGTCGCCTGTCCTCCGACAGATGAAATTCATGATGATCACGTGATAGTTTTCGCTTTTGACCAATTACTGAGCGCCAAAAAGAACGACCAATCACCAATCTCCAGGGAAAATCACGATCAATTAGGGAAAAGAACCTAACCATCTCACTCACTCACCCCAAGTTAAATACGCATGACAAATGATTTTGAATTACTTATTATTAAGGGCTCTTTCACACGATTGCAAATCAGCAAATTGCATGTGGATTGCCCACAGGAACGAAAAGGACAGACTGTTCTCCATCTCTTATACTCTTGTGGACTTTCTGCATGCAATCTACTGATCTGAAACTTTTAATTTTAGTCACTAAGTAAATAGTAACAAAAAACGAAACGAATGACAATTTGAATTTCGCTGGCTATGAGTGGCATTAACGTTCACGTGACTCGACAGCCAATCAGATGGCGAATAAAAAGGCTTATCAGCTAACTTCATGTGTTAACTTACTCTTTTTACTTAGTTATTAAAATAACCAAAATTGAAATGTCTTGGATGATTTAACAAATATCACTACAGGTTATGTATTACCTTGAAGAAGGCCTGCAACAAGGTCGAAACGTACGTAGGTTTAATGAAATTGACGAATAAAAGCTTGATTCTTGACAACTGAATCCACTATTATTTTTACTGGACCGTATGACCAAAATAATACATTCTTATAAGAATTGACTTCATTAATAATGACTATTGTAATTAATCATTCTAAGAAAAGAATTATTCTTCTGTGCGAATCAAAAAATTTCAAATGGGGTCGTTTAAAAAAAAAGTTCTTTTTATCAATTTTAACTTGAAATATTAAAATACAATGTTTCGAATGAAAACGTATCAGTGGATATTTCCATTCATGAAAATATTGGAAGAAAGTGAATAGCCAGAAGATAGTTCGGAAAGACCACTACATTTTTTGCAGTTCGACTCATGTACACGGCACTCTCTTCACCTACCCCACTCACACACGTTAAGCGTAAAAGCACTCGTTCGTGGCACTAGCGCCTTCGTGTTGCTGGTTCCCAAACTAACCCTTCCCCTGCCGCCTCGCTCCCCTTAGCATGCTTCAAGCTGCCCGCTGCATTGTCGCCTCTATACCTATCTTCCCTCTACGGCTCAAAGTGCTACTCACGGAGTAATAATAAGGAGACCTATCTCCATACATTCGTTCTGACTGCGGTAACTGTACATCTATTGCCGAGCTCAAACGTTTCTAATCAGCAATCACGGAAATTCGGTCCTGCGCACTGTGATCTGCTATCCCCTTTTCTCCCGCGACAAGTGTGCGAGTGAGCATCAGTCCATGCATGATCTAAGAATCATGAGAATCATGAGTCCATGCGTGTCCATGACAACCACTCCGTGATGACAACAACGCTAGCAAATTGAGGTTATATGAATGTTTTGCCACGTATGCAAAAGTTTTTGCAAAGTTAATAAGTACAATTTAGAAAATCAAATAATCAAGTGGAAAAATGGCGTGTTGCGTTCCCAAGTGCCAAGTGCCATTTATCTTTTTTAGATGAAAATCCATGTATTTTCTTAAAAATTCATCTTCTAGTAGAAACCTAATCTTTATGGTACACAATTCATTTTTTGGCGCAGATATTTAATCTTTATGGTTCATTTTAAAAAATATCTAGAAGTTTTGAATACATATAAAAGATAATTTTAAATTAAAAAGATTTTTAAAAATGTAATATAAAATGTAACTTTTGAAGATTTTGAAATAGAATTTTAAAGCTTCTTAAGCATTTTCAAAAATTTCATGATAATAAAAAATTTAATTTCAGATTAGTACGAGAATTTAAATTGATTTTTCATTTAAAAAAATATTTAAGAGAATAATTAAAAAGATTTCAAACAAATTTTAGTGTATGCATATCAATTGAACAATTATTAATTAATAGAGACTCAAAAAAAATAATTTAACTTCTAATTTTAAAAGTGTTCATTTAAATATTAATAATATTTACGGGAAAGTAACCTCAGTTTTCAGTTGTCATTAAATACGGCACTCACTCGCACACGTCTTGCGGGAGAGAAGGAGATAGCAGATCACAGTGCGCAGGACCGAATGGCCATGATTGCTGATTAAGCGGGGCGCACACACATTTGCACAGCGCACAACGCATGGCGCACAAGGTTCTCGACCAATCACAGGGCTCCATTTCAATCGCTGTGATTTCCGCACAGCATGGCGCAGAAGGCGTCGAAAAGTTCGGAACGTTGAACTTTCATGCAATCTGCAGCCGTCTTGTGCAATCTGCAGCCACTGGTAGCAGACGATTTTCAATTTTCCAACTTCAAATTTCTTGCGCGTCGCGTCATTTGTTTTGCAAGTGTCACGCGTTGCATCGTTTATTTATAAAGTGTTTTTAGTTTTAAAAGTGGAAGTTATATAATAAATTGAAGTTTTGTGCTGGACTCTCTACAAATAACCTTTTGCTCCTCCGACGCCTTTTTAATGCCAATGCTGTGATACATATCTGATAATCACAAATAAAGAGTAACTCGTCTTCATCATCCATCGTGTCCATCGCTGCAAATATGATAAAAATATAAGATATAACAAAAACAATTTTTTTTCCACGAAAAGAGAAGTCGAAAACATTGAAATTTGGAATTAATTTCTTAATTAAAATGCACAAATTGAGTAAAAATTTTTAAGTTAAAAGTTAAAAGAAACACCGTTACATGAACGTTATATAATGTTCTTTGATAACTCATATTATTTTACAATAAGCGTAATGGTATAATAATTTAAAAAATTTCTCTACTTCAATGTGTCAAATTTTCAGGTTAAAACTTGAACCCAATATCGTTAAATAAACATAAAACAGTGGCCTTTGATAAACTTGAAACAATACTGTTTCATAATCAAAGACAGACGAAGAAGTTATTTCAAATAAATTCACTTACTTTTATAAATATTAGATTAACTGTCCACGAAAAACACACTTTTTACAATTCTCACGTCAACGCTTCACATTTTGAAGTTACAAGCGCTAGCCCGCAAGCCTGGTGCATAGGGAGTAGCTATGCGGATCCGTGTGCGTTGAAACTTCTTCTCTTGTGCGTTGCGCCTTGTGCTTATTCACTGTGCAAATGTACTGCGCATGCGATGCATGAGGTTGTTCATTGGCTGCTGTTCGCGCGCTTATTTGAAATGTTAAAAATACCATTTTCTAAATTTATTGTTATTTTTCAGAAATAATTATATTTTAACATGTTCAAGTAGTACTTGGATGGTTTTCAATATATTCTGAGCAGTAGGTTAAAAAACAAAATGAATATTCCAAAAATGAAAAATATCATGTTAATTAATGTAGTGTTTTTTTTATTTTTGAAAACCTGATTCTCGTAATATATTGAAAACCATCCTCGTACCACTCAAACATTGTAAAAAAATTATTTCTGATTATAAATAATAAATAAAAAGAAATTGTATTTTTCAACATTACAAATAAGCGCGCGAACGGCAGCCAATGAAGTTCATTATGAATCGCATGCGCAGTAGTGCAAGGTGCCCGCGTTGGGAGCACTGGTTACCGCAGTCAAAACTCGTGGCGCTTTCTACAGCATGATCGGTCTCCTTATTATTACTCCGTGGTGCTACTTTTCTAAAAGCACTGTATTCTTGTTGCGACTCGAAATTTTGACCGTTGCGTCACGTACGGCTACCTGCGCTTGGCTACGGTCCTTTTCCGCTCGAAAAGCGACTTTCTCGGGAGAATCTCCCTTTTCAAAACTTCTTAGACTTTATTTGACTATAGCATTGTATACTGTGAAATAGAGCTCCCAAGTATCTCTGGCGGGGCGCACGTGGCGCCGCCTGTTGGATTTTTTTTCAAACGAGCGGGTGAGTTAAACTCAAAGCCTATGTATAGCTGTATGTAAACACGCGATAAATAAACAAAAAATAATAGATAAAATACATAATAAAAAATGGTAATTATAATTCAAAGTGGCTTCCAAGCAGTAAAACTTGAAATTTTTTGGAAAGAAAGTGTTTCAAAAGGTATAGGATTGGTAAAAAGTTCTCATGTTAGCAAAGTGGTCGAGCAAATCGACGGCAGTTTTCGCAGTATTTGTGGAGTTATTTTACGAGAAACTCCAGGAGCGGAAAGTTCGAAAAACAGGACTAATTTTTATAATGTTACGATCGAGGTCAGTAAAATTATGTTTCCACAATTATACTTAACCTAAAAAATTGAATCATTTCAGCAAGAGAAATTAAATTAGGATTCCGTCACTCTACGTGGGCATCGAAGTTCGAACTCTAAAACCATTTTCCCATTTGAATGGATGAAAAATGAACTGCAAATTTAAGCCCACAAAGTGGAACTCTTAAATTTTTAACTTCTAAAATTGAAGTTTAACAGTTTTTAGTTAAAAAATGCTGTATTCAAATGCTCAATAACTTACACGTATAAAAATTAATAGTATTATACTAACACTTTTCAATTGAACAATTTTAAATTTACTGCATTTAAACTAAAAAATCTAGAACTTTTAACTATTATCAATTCTAGTGTTCAAAGATTCAGATTCAGCTCCAAACATAAAAATCCATGTTATCTATTTCAATGCTCCAAATTAAAGAATCAATTAATGAATTTTAAAATTGTGAGAATTATAGTTTTAAAAAAAACTAAAGTTAAAGTTTTATGTTTTTAAATTAAGTCAAATTTTAATTAAGTTTTTAAATTTTACTTTACTTTTTTTTAACCTAAAGTTTTACGAATTTTAAACTAGAAACACTCAAACTTGAACGATTAAATTTTTGTAAAGTGAAACATTTTTAAAATGAGAAGTTGAATTATTCTCATATTTTAAAGAGTTTAGAATACCTTAAAAAGCTTTAAAATTGTTTTCCAAAATCTTGAAAAATCTGCATGTTATTAGAAATTTTTTCATAACTTCTAAATGGTTTAAGGAAGTATCTACGCGTACCGCAAAATCCAGCTATAGGTATCGAAATTACGGTACAAATAGCCTCTTTTCTAGCTCGCCTTATTTGTACCGAAAAAAAATCTGGCTACTTGTGCCGAAAATTCAATGCACGTAGCCACGGCTATCTTTTAGAATGATTAGAATTCCTCCTAAAATTGTTAGAAAATAATGAAAATTAGAACTCTTAAAATAATCTTTGAAAATAAAAAATCATTTTTAATTTTCATAGCAATCTTAAGAAAATGTTTTCATTCTCTTGAAGCCTTTCACAATTCTTAAAAAACTTTCAAGTTTTTTGTTCGAAATCTGCAAAACTCTGCATTTTGCATTGAACTAGGTGATGGCTATTTGCACCGAAATTTCAGTACGAATAGTCGGATTTTGTCGAAACACACATTGCGTTTAAGTTATTTGAAATCATTTCAATGTTTAAATTAATTTTGAATCTTGTTAAAACCTCTAAATATCTCTAAAAATTATACTCGAATTGTTCTACAAATGATAAGTGTTCAGTTGTTATTAATCCATCAAAATTCAACAATCTCAATTACAAATTAATCATTGTTTAAAATAGAACAATTAAAATCGTCACATTCAAAGTTTAAAAGCTATTTGAAATTTTCACGATACAAGGCTTTCTATTTAGAACCATTTAGTTTCAAATTATTTACTTATAAATATTTGGTTTGAAATTAGATTTCTTAAATGAACAGTCTATTAAATTCTCAATATTAAATATTAATATCTCAATATTAAACAACAAATTCTTCTTGACCCGGTTTTTTTGGGCTGAAAGCTCTACAATATTTACACTGTTCTCCATGATAATTGCACAACACGGCACAACGACTCACCCCTTCGTTCAAAAATTTCGCCGACTGATGGCGCTGCCAACATACTTGAATACTCTATACTCTATAATAGAAATAGCGTGTGCCAAAGGGCAATAGATTTTAACTTGGATTTTTCTAGTTCACGCATCCCTCGCGTTGGAAATTAACCAGTTGGTTTGAAATTTAAATTGATTAATTTTTAAGTTGATTTGTGTGCCAAAGAGCCTTATGTTTTATATTTGAGATTTTATTTTATCGATAAACCGCGTATCCCTCGCGTGGGACTATGTTAAAGACAACTTAGTTTTTTTTGGAATCGTTTCTGTAAGGAAAAATCATTAATAAATTGTATCGGATATTTCTTCGTTCTTGAGTTATATGAGTTAATTATACTGCGTTAATTATAGCTATTTGTTTTACGCGCAACCCCTGCGTGGGTCTTGTTTTAATCACTTATTGAATCAGAAAAGATCTAACCTTATAGTGTTACTAAGAAATCGAGGCATTGTGCATATCAATTAAATACTCGGTTCAATAATCTGATATTACATTTTCTTACCTACGTGTCTCTTAAGAGGCCATAATCATTAATATTAAGAATTCACTCTCGTGCAAACCCTCTCATTTTATTTTCTCTAATAGTCTGGGCCGATGACGTCACATCGCCCGCTATAGCCAACCTCACAAAAGTTGAGGGTAGGAATATAAACCCAGGAATGCTTCGCTCGATATACAACTTTATAAGTACGTGTTTAAAAATCAGAGCTTTCTCTCTATTCGAATAATACACTGCCCGAATTCGACCAGTATAACCTTTTCTTTCTTTAACCTTTTCGTTTATTTTGATATTCATCTTAATTTGATCGATTTTTGTAATAGTGGCCTTCCCTTACCACAGAATCTTGTATTCTTAAGGGCATGCTCTCCGGTGATCACGTGACCAAAACAGTCCTTGGTTATGAAACTTTTTTTGGTGTTCACCATGTCCAAACGCAATGATGTATTGCTCTCAAAATTTGGAATATAGAAAATGAGACAATAAATTGCGTTTGTATATTTAGTTTCAGTCATAATTTTGAAAAAAACTTTCCATGTAAAAAATAAATGTGGAAAATTTCATAACCGAGTTTGGTTATGTGATCTCTACTTTACCGACGTTGAAATGCTCCAACAATAATGACAGGTTAGGTTAGGTGTGTGCAGATACATATTTTTTGATTTGCAACGAATGTGCACGATAACGTTGCAACGAATGTGCAACGAATGTGAATGGTAATAATTTTGAAAAAAAAATTCCATGTAAAAAATAAATGTGTAAAAATATTTTCATTTTTTTTTGGTGCTCACTACGTCCACACGGATTGAGATATCGTGTTTAGAATTTGAAAGATTGAATAAAAAGCACTAGAGAACGTTTATACACATCAATATGTTTATAATTTCAAGGAAATTTCATTTATAAATTGATAGAATACCATTCGAGTTGCAGCACGTGCAGGTAATTTTTGGTTTGATGCATTTCAGATTTTCTGATTCACGTATGTTGATAACTGACACAAATTTTGGATTAAGTCGTCTGAACATTCAAAAAAATAATATAAACAATAACACTTGCACATTCATTGCAAATAAAAAAATAAGTATCTGCACACACGTAACCTGTCATTATTTTTGGAACATTTCAACGTCGGTAAAGTAGAGATCACATAACCAAGCTCGGTTATGAAATTTTCCACATTTATTTTTTACATGGAAAATTTTTTTCAAAATTATTACTGAAACTAAATATACAAACGCAATTTATTGACTCATTATCTTTATTCCAAATTTTGAGAGCAATACATCATTGCGTTTGGACATGGTGAACACCAAAAAAAGTTTCATAACCAAAAGGACTGTTTTGGTCACGTGATCACCGGAGAGCATGCCCTTAAAGGCAATAAACACATTCATACATACATACAAAATATTTAAAATTAAAATAATTTAATTTTTTTCTTAAGTAGTGTTCAGCTTATAAAAAAATTTAACTGTTTAATTTTTAATATTTCTAGCTTAAAGTTGCTTAATATGATATAATTTTTTAATTTTTAAATTCATTGATTCATTTTTTAATTTAGAGCATTAAAAATTGAATTAAAAATTGAATGAAAACTGAATCTGCATCTTTGAACTCTACAATTCATAAAAGTTAAAAATTTTAATTCGGCAGTTTAACTGCATTTAATTCAAAATTGTTAAGCTAAAAAGTGTTAGTAGCTTAGATTTTATACGTGTAAATTATTGAGCATTTGAATGAAACACATTTGAATTAAAAAGTTTTTAAACTTCAATTTTAAAAGCTTAAAATTCAAGAGTTCCACTTTGGGTGCTTTAATTTCCAGCTCAGTTTTCATTACTATTTAAATTGAAAATTTTTAGCTTTAGAGTTCGAATTTTTTTATTTCATTGACCTTTAAAAATGTTTGCGTATCGGGAAATGACCATGATGTTTTTTTATTAAAACGGCTACCCTGAATATATAAATAATAATAACAATAACAACACAAAAGCACATAATGATAATTATGTGTAAACGGTAATTGCTAAAAAAATGATTACAATCACGTATCTTTATACAGTAATAATTATTATTATTCGAACGTAAAAAAGCGTCTGAAGAATTTTTAATATACAATACATATGAATAATGATATCTACATGAATACATAATTATTCTTATAATTACATACTGTTAAGGTATAAAGTCAATATTCCCATCACTTTCAACTGGAATTGGGGTGAAAGTGTAGTGAAATATACTCAGTGAAATATACAACCGGCGGAAAATATCTACACGCCTGTTTTTTGAGCTATTGCCGAAGTCCCTTAATTTTTGTAATATCGAGATGAACATTTTTTGCTTGTAATAAGGTGAAGCACGGTGAAAGATAATTTTGCATTCGCGTATCATAAATCTCTGGACGCCTTTATTGAATTTATAGCTCAGAACTGTTGAGGTACAAGAGTACGTATAAATTGGTCGCAATTGTCCTACAGTAAATGTTAGGCTATTTAAAACGCCTTGCAGTGCGCACTGCTGCAACCTTAAATCGGAATCTGAGATGTAATAACTTTCTACATGAAAATGAAGATTTAGGATACATTATTTGTTACTTCTTCTCTTCCTATATATTCTGTCTTCCCATTGGCTGCATTTTGAAAAAAATGTTCTTTTCTTCCTTATTTTGCATCTGGAGGAGGGTCTATAGAACTCTAACTTCCATCCTAATACTCAGTCTTTCTCTGAAGCTTCCAGTAAAGTGATTTTTGAAAGTAGCAATTTCGGTCTTAAAAATTTTTCGAAATGTCGCGTACGATAGTTTTGGAGGGCAAAGATTTTGAAGTTGAAGATGCTAGAGGTCGTGGTGACTGATTATTCAAATCGCTTGCTCTTTTTTCTTTAATACGATAAGTTATTATGCTCTTCGGTAAGAGATAGTTAAGCACGTAAACAAATTGGCCAGCCTCAAGTGTCGATATAACTTACAATTCAAATTGCTTGATTCAATGTATGGTTCTCTTGTTAAATGTCGAGCAACGTCGGAGCTTTACAATATCAACGTAATTGTGGTTCGCTTGATGAATAATATGCAGAATTTTATTTTGTCATTTGATTTTGGCGATAACTGTCGGAACGTTCATTCACTATTCACTGGAATGTCTGACGGTTGTAGCAAGGATGGCCACTTTCAATTGCTGACTGAAGAAAGTGTGGACTTGCCTTCGTCAAATGATTCCAAGTATAATAGTTATAGTGACATTTCGACAGAGAAGATGGAGATCAGCGATGAAGGAAATTTATTATCAACCCCTGATTTGGCAACAATAAAGAAACCAACAGAAATAAAATCTAGTACACAATATGAAGACAAATGTGAAAGATCCACATCATACGGAATCAAGGAGAAAATGATGATTACTATTAATGCCAAACAATATTTTCAAGCAGAAAAAGATGCAAGTCAGTCATGTGACGACAAAAAACAATTTTCGTTGACTGATGACCTCTACGCTCAATTGAAAGAAGATATTCCTGACTTGTCTGCATTTAGCCCATATGCATTAAGAACCTGGATGACAAATTTAAATTTTTCTTACACTAAATTTAAAAAAAAGCCCGTGTGGATGAAAAGTTATAGGATACCCGCAGAACGAGCGGAGTTTTTTCGAAAAATTAAATGTTACAGGGAAAATGACTACGTAATATACTACACAGAT
Source organism: Andricus quercusramuli (assembly GCA_932178445.1). Lineage (NCBI taxonomy): Eukaryota > Metazoa > Arthropoda > Insecta > Hymenoptera > Cynipidae > Andricus > Andricus quercusramuli. The sequence continues at coordinate 50,531 of CAKNXH010052843.1, forward strand.
GAAACCTGGTGCGGAAAGAATCACACTCGACAATTTGGGTGGATCGAACAACTCTTAGAAAAATATTTTTCAAACTTTGATATTTACAGAAGTCGAGTTCGGAAATCGGAGGATGCCGCGGTGGTTTCCTTCCACCATCTGGAGCGGGTAAAAGATTAATAGTTTTACACATCGGAAGCAAATACGGTTTTCTAGAAGAAGATATGGAGTGCTTTATCGCTAAGAAGGATACAAGCGACTATCGTAATGAGATGAACGTACAACATTACGAACAGTGGTTTCGAAAAGTTGTAAAAGTTCTTCCTGCGAAATCTGTTAAGTTTTGGATCAAGCATCATATCATACGATGCCTTACCCGGACTCTCGAAATCCCGTACAATAATGGAAAAACAGCAAATAATAGACTGGATTTTCAAACGCAAAATACCGCTACCAGAACATGTGACATCTTTTGCTGATTTAACGAAATTGGAATTATTCCTCATATGCCGTCCGTACCATTACCAAAAGATATTTTTATTGGAAACAGCAGCAAAACAAGTACGCGATGATGATGTAAAAATACTCTGGCTTCCGCTAGCTCATTGTGAAATTAACCCAATCGAATTAATATGGGCGTATGTTAAAAATTTCGTAGCAAGACATAACTCGACATTCGAACTTGAAGATGTTCAAAATTTATGTATACCCGCAATGGAAAGAGTTGACGACATGTTATGGAACAAGTGTATCAAGCATGCAGAAAAAGAGGAATATTGAGAGCATACTTATTCGATTGGGTTGAGCATGACAGCGAGAGACGAAAGCGTTGATGAAGACTATGACGACAATGGGCAGAATTACAAAAAATTATAGCAAGTAAGATAGATAAACGTTTATTTTTCAGACTGCTGGCCTTAAAAAATTCACTTGCTTACACATCCATTTTTACAGAATTTTCTTAAAACTAACCCTTAAAAACTAACATCCATCCATTCCTTATCTCTAAGCCGCACGCTCATATCGCCTTGCCTTCCTCGCTTCGCCTCGCTCGCATGTCCCTACTTTTTCGCATTGCCTCGCTTGCCAACCTCTGTTTTCGCTCTAATACCTACTACTTATCTACTATTTACAATATTTACATGTTACTTATATCTACTTTCTCTCCTATTTACAATCTTTCCGTCTCCATTCCTCTTCCTCCTTCCTTCTCTTCATCTCCATCTTACCCAACACTCCCTTCACCCATGCTACTGCCCTTTTTTCCCCCTTTTCATGCAACA
>CAKNXH010052843.1:53894-88136 GCA_932178445.1 Andricus quercusramuli
TATCATATTCTCTACCCTCTCCCAAATACCTTTAATATCACTTCCCCCACCTCCGTCATCTACTTCCATTTCCGTCCTGCCCTCCACCTTCTCAAGTCACTTTTCCGTCCTTTCCTGCCACAGCCTGATCTCCTCTTCCATCTGCTTTATTTTAACTTCCTTCTTTTTCCTTTCCCTCTCTAACTCCTCTACTCTCTCCCTCATCTCTTTTATCTCTTTTTCCCATTTCTCATCTCTAATTCTCATTTCTTCCCTCATACCTTCCACCTGCTCTTTAGTCCCCTTCACGTCCTTCCTTAGCCCCCTGATCTTGCCTACCAGCATCCCGATAGCCTCCTTCTCTGACAATCCCTCCATTGGGGGGGGGGGGGGGTGACCTACGTGCTCTCACGCTTTTTTTGAAAGGACTCTCCAATTCGCTTTTGTCCGGACTCTCTCGGCTGTCTCTCTTCCTCTTCAAGAGATCCTCCCCGTCACTTGTGCTCGACTCTCCCCCCCTTGCCTTCTCGCTTCCTTTGTTCCACCGTCCCTCTCTCCCAGACGCGCTACTCGACCCCGAGCCACGCGTTGTTGTCCGTCGTGGCACGTGGAAAATTTGCTCCCCGTCAACTTCACTAGCAGCACTGACAGCACTCTCACTGATTACCTCCCGCTCTGCCGCCGGTAACTGGGACTTCTCCATGCAATACCTACCGCGGCCGACAGATGTCTCTGCAGGTTCGCCGCCAAATTTTTCCTTTATTTCCCTGTTTTTTTCCCCCTTTTCTATAACTCACGGCCCCTGCAGACACCCCTTTTTCTCCCTTAACATCTTCTAACTCTGCTATAACCACCCTTGAGCCCTCAAATGCCCAAGACTCCCGACCGCAAACTCCTCCGACTCCTTGCCAACCTAACCTCACTTTCTCTATCTACCTGAATCCCACCTCACTCCCTCGCCAAAAACCACTTTTTATCTCCCCAATCCACCCCACACAACTCTACTCAACTCCTCGGCTTCCACCCTCACACTCTACTCACACCTTCCACACAAATTCAGTAAAATCCTCTCACCACCTGTCACCAAACACGTTTTCACTTCCGCCACCAACATGCAAGTCCATTATAGCAAGTAAGTAAATAGTAAGTATTAAAGCATGAGCATTTTGTTAAAAATTCAGCAAATTTGTTAAAAAGTTATCCTTTTTGGTTGCAAATTCATCTTTTTGGGTTGAAAATTCAACTATTTTGGTAGAAAATTGACTTTCTTGTTGAAAATTCGTCTTTTTGAAATGAAAATTCATCTCTGTTAGTACAAATTTTATCTTTGTTGTTTAAAAAATCCACTACTTGGTAGAAAGTTGATCTACTTTTTTAAGATTCATTTTTTTCAGTTGAAGATTCATAATTTTAGTTGAAAATAAATCTCTTTGGTTGAAAAATGAATTATTCTGTTGAATTTCGTTCATAGTGACTCTTGTCAGCAAAAGGGCCTCAGTTGTTGAAAATATTTTTTTAAATGTGAAACTGATGACAAAAATTCCAGCTGAGTATAGGAATAATTTTTAATGAAGAAAAACTGACTTTCTTGGACTCGGCTAGAATAATATTCATTTTTAAAAAGTTGAACATTTTTTTCACCTAAAACACGATATGACAAAATGTCAAATAAAGGAAATCATTGCATTTTAAACACCCTACAAGATTATCAGAAAAACTTTTTGAATTTTTTTGGAAAATTGAAAATTAACAATTGGACCTCACAAAAAATAATTAAAAATCAAAAATTCCATTTTGCGGTCAAAGTTTACAAGATACGAAAAAAGATGAATTGACAAAAATTGTGTATTCAAAAAAGATCTACAAATTTGTTACAAATCACTGTTTGATAGGATGCGTAGTTTTTGTTTAATCGCAAAAAGTGCACTAGAAATAGAAAAATTGAATTTTCAGACAAACGACACAAGATACGAAAAAAATAAATAGACAAAATTTGTTTACCCAAAAAAGAGCTACAAATTTCTTATGAATTGATTTTTTAATAGGATTCGTAGTTTTTGTTCTAATCGTGAAAAATAACATTAACAATGAAAACATTTAATTTTTGGAAAAACGACGCAATTTACGACAAAAAAAATGAATCAACAAAAAGTGTGCGATCAAAAAAGATCTACAAATTTGTTAGCGATTACTTTTTAATAAGACGCGTGGTTTTTTTGAGTTGAGGATTTACCTATTTGGTTGAAAATCCATCTTTTTGGTGGAATTCAGCTGTTTTTAGATTAAAATTAAAATCTTTTTTGGTTGACTTATCAACTATTATGTTTGATTTGAGAATTCATATCTCTTGGTTAGAACTTCAACGACTTAGTAGAAAGTGAAACTTCTTTGTTGGAAATTAATCTCTTTGGTTGATGATTCATCATTTCAGTTGAAAATCCTTTTTTTTAATTCAACTATTTTGTTTAATTTTTTTTTTTGTGAAAATTAATTTTTCCAATTGAATATTTGTAATAAATTTGTATAAAATTAATATTTTTGGTTGAAAATCAATTTCTTTGGTTAAAAATTTAACTATTAGGTTGAAAATTCCTACAAAATTAAAAATATTTGTTTGATAATTTTGAAAATTTTATCAGAAATTAATCTTTTTTGGTATGAAATTAACATTCTTAGTTGAAAATTTATCCTTCTAAGTAAAAATTTATCTCTTTAATTGAAAATTATAAAATTAAAAACAACATTAAAAATTCAGAAATTTAATTTTGGGATAAACGACATGAACTATAAAAAAATGAATTGACAAAAGTTGCTCATCCAAAAAAGAGCTACTAAATTGTCATCAGTAATTTTTTGATAGGACGCGCATTTTTTGTTTCAATCGTGAAAAATAACATTAAAAATAAAAAAATTAAGTTTTTTGGAAAACGGCACAAGGTACGAAAAAATTTATGAACATCAGCTGTTCACACAAAAAGGATCTAACAATTTGTTATTGATAATTTTTAGATAGAACATGTAGATTTTCTTTTAATCGTAAAAAACATGAGTAAAAATAAAAAAAATTAATCTTTTGATAAAACGACATAAGAGACGAAAAAAGATTAATACAAAAGTTGTTCAACCGAAAAGAATCTACAAATTTGTTATAAACTCTTGTTACAAAAATATATTTAAAATAAAAAGAGTAACGTTTTGGGAAAAGGATACAAGCTACAATAACATTTTATTTAACAAAATTTTCCGCCTAAATTGTATTTTCACATTTTCTGAAAACCACTTTACGCTAGGATGCGAATTTTTTGTTTAAATCGTGAAAAATAACATTAAAAATGAATAAATTAAGTTTATGGAAAAACGACACAAGTTGCAATAATATGTTCAATAACAATTTTTTATAGAACACGCATTTCTTTATTTATTAAAAGCAAGACAATAAAAATACGTATGTTTTCATACCAATGCATATTATTAAGAATTGCGATAATATACATTCATTGAAATGATACATTTTTTCAGGGTAGTTGAGAATAAAATTTAATTTTGAATTTAATTTAAAATTTAATTTAAAGCGGGCAGATTTTTTATAATATCTTCCTTTTATCAGGCCAGAAGTTCCGAAGTATTAATAAAAAAGCTGGACACACTGTTAGAAGAGGCTAAATCAATGCTCAATAGGTCAGAATTACTTATATCAAAATCTCACATATTTCAAAAATATGCTCGCAACACGTTTCAGGCGACATTTAGCCAGACTGACCCATAAATTAAAACATTTCGATGATATTATTGGAATAACCTATTATAATAATCCTTTTCAGTTCACTATTTTTCCAACACCTCGACGACAATGATAATTTATAAGATACCTGACCGAAGATAATAATTTCGTGGCGTGATGTGCGAAAAGATATGCAATTATTATTATTGTGACGTATCAAACATGCGAAAAAGGAAGAAGGAAGGTAAATAACAATTAAAGGAACAAAGCAAGCTAACATTGAAAGCATAATCATTATTTAACTGGGTAAAGATGACAGCAAGAGCAAACATGAAAAAGAAATTTTGTTAAAATAATGTATCCTAAATCTTCATTTTCCTGTTGGAAGTTATTACATCTCAGATTCAGATTTAAGGTTGCAGCACTGCACACTGCAAGGCGTTTTGAATAGCCTAACATTTACAGTAGGAAAATTGTGACAAAGTTATACCTACTCTTGTACCTCAACAGTTTTGAGCTATAAATTCAATAAAGGCGTTCAAAGATTTATGGTACCCGAACGCAAAATTATCTTTCGTCGTGTTTCGCCGTATTACAAGCAAAACATTTTCATGTTGATGTTATAAAAATTAAGGGACTTTGGCAATAGTTCAAAAAACAGGCGTGTAGATATTTTCCGCCTGTTGTGTATATAAGTATTATAATTCACTGAGTATATTTCACTACATTTTCATCTGAATTCTAGTTGCAAAGTTATGGGCATATTGACTGTATACCTTAACAGTAATTGTGTTGTATACAGTATTGTATATTAAAAATTTTTCAGTCGCTTTCATACGTTCTAATAATAATAATTATAACTGTACAAAGATACGTGATTGTAATCATTGCTTTAGCAGTTACCGTTTACAAATAATTTTCATTATGTAATTTTGTGTTATCATTGTTATTATTATTTATATATTCAAGGTGGACGTTTTAATCCAAGAAAAAAATTCTCGGTCATTTCCCGGGTTTTTCACGGTTCGCAAACATTTTTAAAGGTCAATGAAATTAAAAAATTTGAACTCTAAGCTAAAAAATTTTTCATTTGAATAGTAATAAAAACTGAACTGCAAATTAAAGCACCCAAAGTGGAACTTCTGAATTTTAAGCTTCTAAAATTAAAGTTCAAAAATTTTTTAATTCATAAATTTTGTATTCAAATGCTCAATAATTTACACGTATAAAATCTAAGCTACTAACACTTTTTAGCTTAACAATTTTAAATTAAGTGCAGTTAAACTGCCGAATTAAAATTTTTAACTTTTATAAATTGTAGCACGTGCGTTGCCTCATTAAACTAAAGATTATTCTGAATGACTTTTATCGCGGAAATATAATTTTTATTTACTTTCGTGAACAACATTGGAATCATTGTACATTACCCTGCAGTTCAAGCCATTAAACGGCGCGATAGCTTCATTCAATTCCCAAATAAAAATCTTCAACAAAGATGCTGGAAAAAACGACATTTTTGAATATTTTAAATTTTTAAGGTCTCTACTGCATTCCAAACATGTTGTAGAACACACAAGAATTTTTTCAAATTTTTTCCAACATATCATTAGCTGTGGGGTCATGTGAAAGTACAGGTATATTGCCTTCCAAAGTCGACGATCGCCGATTTTTTGCGGCGATATTAGTCGACCATATTGATACTCCAGACGATCTTGTTTTGTATGTGAAGTGACTGTGTTTCTCACTTCTATTATATTAATTTTGTACTTTTTCATTTCAATGATGGTTATTTGTGCCGTATTTACCGGCTCTGAAAAACCAACGAAGAATTCAGGAGTTTGTTTTTTTAAATACCGGCTATTTTAAGAAATAAATGCAGTAAAACTCTGGAATTATCTACCCGACGAGCCCTTTGGATTAAATGTATTAATCGCAAGAATTTGCAAGAAAAAGACGTGAAAAATTATACTAAAGTTTACAGTAAACATCTTCGTTGTGGTTAGTAAAAATGATGTCCATTTTCTTGTCCTTTTATGATTGATAAACTATTAAATTTTTCGTTGAGAATTCATCTTTTTCGGTTGATAATTCAACTACATGCTTGACTGTTGAACGGCTTCGTTAAGGCACTTCCTCAGGCTTGATTTTTCGCCCATGTATTACATTTGACATGTTTTCTCCTACAAGGGTGAATTGTTCGATGTGATATCTTAACCACATAATCTCAATGGCATAATACACAACAAGCTTGTCTCCTTTTTTTTGAAAAATGGTCTTGTTTTTTTTTAATCAATCGAAAATGTGCTTCATTTATGCGCCTGGAAACGAGCAATCCGCCACCGGAAAAGTATCCACGATGAACCGAAAACAGGCGCTCCAAATTTGAAAAGCACAGCAGGATGTTATACCGTAAAATTGAATAGATTAAAAAAGATAGAAAGAAATCCATTAACCCGTTCAATTTCTGTTGGGAGTTTTGGTAATTTTGCATTTTATTTAAGATTACCTTCAATATTGAGAATATTGACCGATTTTCCTAATCCTTTTTTTTATAATTTTTTTCTTTCAAATCATGCCATTTTCAAATTTCATCAGCCAATAAAAATTTCATTGATCCATGTTTTGCGCAATTTTAGATATTGTAACAGTATTCATTGTCGGCGGGTGATTTACTTTGGTGTCTTTATCGAAAGACAAAAGCAGATTCGAGGAGATCAGATAATTGCACATCGGAGTAATTAATTAATTACTCAATCGATGATTAATCAATTCATTATTGCTTCCTCATAGAGGGAGGTTTGTCATGACCTACATTTCCGAATATACTTTTTTGATATATTTTGATATAATTCGACAATTTATCTTTTATAGTTGAAAATTAGTATTTTTTGGTAGAAAAAGTCATTAATTGGTTAAAAATTGATCTTTTTTAGTTCGAGGATCAACTATTCGATTAAAAATTAGCCTTCTCTACTTGAAAATTAGTCATTTTAGTCGAAAATTCATCACTTTCTTTGAAAATGTAACTTGTTTTTTAAATCAGTTTTTTTGGATTGAAATTTTTTTTACTAATAATGTAACTATCCCAGTTGAATATTTCATCATTTTACTTTAAAATTTATCTCTTTGGTTTGAAAATTCGTATTTTTTGGTAGGAAACATCATTAATTGGATAAAAATGGATTTTTTTTTAGTTCAAAGGTCAACTATTTGATTAAAAGTTAGCCTTTTCTATTTGAAAATTGATCATTTTAGTTGAAAATTCATCACTTTCTTTGAAAATGTAACTTTCTTTTTAAATCAGTTTTTTTGGGTTGAATTTTTTTTTGACTGAAAGGTACACTACCGTCGGAAATTGTGCGCACGACTCGCGTGAGCGCTATTAAAAATCACTGCTGACTTCGAACGACGATATTTCGGTGAAAAAAAGAGATAGGACATTTTTTAAAAAACAGTTGGAAAGCTCAGGAAATTCCACGCCTATTGGTACCCAACAAATATTTTTTTGACCTTCTGAAAATAGTACAGCACTTGAGAAGTTCAAAAAAAAAAATTCAAGATTTTCTCAAATTTTCTACCTCAAATTCAACTTTTTGCACGACCTAGGAAAATTCTTTCAAAAACCTGAAAATTATACGACATGGAGCCTGAAATCTTATCTTTAATTTAAGCCAAGAAAATTTAAAAAATCTTCGTGGGTGCCCGAGATATGATTAAAAATGTTCAATCGTATCTGAGCTCAATTTTAATCGACGATCACGGTTCTCGGGCGGTCTTCTACTCGCCTCCTTGGTTGAGGCAGGACCGAATAGGCCACGCACAGAGGTGGCGCCTAAGTGGACATTGTCCTATTCTTAAATATGGAGATAATATTAGATTCAAATAATTGTCAACACTCACAAATAACAATAAATATTTTTTTTTCATTCACCATAAATTGAAATAAAAATTACTAATGAAGAGTCCTGCCTCAACGAAGGAGGCGAGTAGAAGACCGCCCGAGAACCGTGATCGTCGATTAAAATTCCTAGGTCGTGCAAAAAGTTGAATTTGAGGTAGAAAATTTGAGAAAATCTTGAATTTTTTTTTTTTGAACTTCTCAAGTGCTGTACTATTTCCAGAAGGCCAAAAAAATATTTGTTGGGTACCAATAGGCGTGGAATTTCCTGAGCTTTCCAACTGTTATTCAAAAAATGCCCTATCTCTTTTTTTCGCCGAAATATCGTCGTTCGAAGTCAGCAGTGATTTTTAATAGCGCTCACGCGAGTCGTGCGCACAATTTCCGACGGTAGTGTAAGTATCCCAGTTGAATATTTCATCATTTCATCAGTACTGCGGAAGACACATATGAAAAGATCCATTCATAGAAGTAACGAAAATTATTTGCTGACACAGTACTCAACACTGAAAGTAGTTTGTTGGAAACATGTGCAAAAATCATTTCCTATAACTAAGAAGAACGAGTTTTGCCACAGTAAAACAGTGAAAGTACTGCGTATGACAATTATAAAAAGATCGTATTATAAAAAGAATGAAAATGATTTTCTGACACAGCAATGAAAACTGAAAATAATGGGTAAGTAAGAAAAATATGGCAAGATGCTTATTCGACCGAAGTTCAGAATAAACTGAAAGTGTGAAATAATTTTCCAATGGGCGAAAAAGTTTTATTACTCCGTGAGAAAATATCGCGGTAAGAGGACAGAGGTGCAAGAATTTCGTAGCAGTAAAACGATCGGAAAATACATGTTTGGGAAAATTCGGGAAAATAGGAAGACCGTCCGAGATTATGCACTTTCTACATCAGAAGAAAACGAAAGACGAACGTATTTTACTAAAGAAGTATATTTAGGGTATTCGAGAAAACAGTGTGAAATGTATGTCAAATCTTTGCGAAATATTTAAAATCTTTGTGAAATTATTGAAATTTTTGTACGCTCTGCAATCTATCTCAAATTTCTGTAAAATAACTGAAATCTTCGAAAAATATTTTAAAACTATCCGAAATCTTGGAAAATCTTTGCGAAATATTTCAACTATTCGTAAAGTAATTGGTAATATTTGTGAAATTAATGAAATCATTGAAGGCTTTGTGAAATCTTTTAAAACTATTTGAAATCTTCGCGAAATATTTTAAATCTTTAGGAAATAATTGAAATCTTTATGAAATCTTTTGAAAACCATTGAAATATTTGGATACTCTTTGAAATCTATCTAAAATTTTCGTAAAATAATTAAAAGCTTTGTGAAATCCTTTAAGTCTATTCAAAATCTTTGCGAAATACTTGTTGAAATTTTTGATATCTTTGGGAAATCATTGAAATTTCAGTGCTTTCTTGGAAATCTTTGCGAAATATTTAAAATGTTTAAAAAATGTGTTACATTGTTTGTGAATATGTTTACTTTTGTTCTATTTAATTTATGTTTGAAATCTATCAGAAATCTTTTAAATCTATCCAAATTCTTTGCGAAATCTTTAAAAAATCATTGAAATCTTCTAAATCGATCGTAAGTCTTTGCAAAACGTTGCACATTTTTGTGAAATCTGTGAGAAATTATCGAAAACTTTTTGCAATTTTTGAAATGTATATGAAATCTTTACGAAAATTTTTTAAAATGTTTGCGAAATCTTTCTGAAATCTTTAAAAATCTTTAAAATACTTCTGAACTTTTCGTAATATTTGTTTACATTGCGAATTGCCTAATATTACTCAATTTTATAATAACTTGTTGATTAATCATCGATCAGGTAAGTAATTAATCTGATGTGTGATTATCTGGTTTCTCTGAATTTGCTTTTGTCTTTCCATGAAGAGAAAACAAGATAAACCGTCGATAATGAATGCACGCATGAACGCAGTAATTGTCAACAAAGTAATTAATTATCATTGTTTGTTTATATAATAATGAATGCATTAAGTGCAAAATACTAAATTAGTTAATGAATTATCTCTTTAGATACTTTATTAGCTAAATTGTATACTAATTCATTGATTAATCATCAATTTAGTAATGAATTAACTAATCTGATGTGTAATTATCTGATTTCCTTACATTCCCGGTAAGAGGGTGTGGATTGAATTGAATAGAAACGTTTCTATCCAAATGAATGTCGTTTTTAAAAATCTCGTTCGAATGCAGAACAGCACCGCAGCACGAACGGAAAAGTGAATGATTCAAACGGAATTGACTTGAATTAATTTGCGTACGAAATGTATAAATCGCTGGATTATACATCAGAAACTTTTGTTGAAAATTGCGAAGAATAATAATAACAATTTTCGTTTTCAAGTATATGTATTTCAAACTTTTTATTGCGAACACAGGGGCGTTTACACATACAAGATTATATAAATAATGTAATGATATACACTGCCGTGCAAAAGTTTCCGGACATCTGTTTCTCAATAGCTTAAAAAAGCACTCTAGTTTTAATAATATTAAACTGTAAATTTTCTTCAAATTATTGCACGAAAGCTGATAAAGTTGTAAGTCTCATAAGCGTAAATTGAAGGCAATCTGTTGATTTTATTGTAAGGTATTTGAAAAAAACAACTTGAAATTTTAATGTTTCCGACAAATATCAACGAGTCCAAAAATAGCAAAAGAATTTTCATGCTTTTTGGTTAAATTTTAAGATAATTTTCTACACTAAAGTAGAAAATTACCAATTTCAGTGACTTAGTGAGATATTTCAAGAATTTTGTCCGTTGATACAGTCAAAGGTTGAACTTGGTTTAAAATGTCATTAAAACTGAAAAATATTTCACTTCTAGGAATTTTTAAAACAATTGTTTTGATAGCATTTTATTAAAATTCAATTAAATCGGTCAGAATATTTTTCTATACATTTCTTTAAATTTAATTTGTGAACTAAACCAAGTTTAGCCTTCGGCTGTATCGAAGAAAAAAATTTAGAAATATATGATGGTGAAAGCAAAATGAATCATAATTATGATCAAAATTTCATTTTTAGCAGTAATAAAACAGAAAGACTCTTTAGAATACCTAAGGAAAGTTTGAGTTTTCATAGAAACAAGAAGTCAAGTAATTTTTATTCTCATTATTCATTAGCTTAATACACTATAAACAAGAATGTAGACGTGTTGAAACGAAATCGGCAAAGAGCGACAGAAACCACGTAGAAAGTGTAACAAAATCAATAGGTTATGTTCGCATAAAAGTTGGTCTAATATATTGACTTCATGTACTTGTATATTGACCTTTCCTGATGTCGAAAAAGATAATTTTCACCAGGGGAAATATTCCACTAAACTATAAACACTCAATGTATGCAATTAAATTTGTATCAAACATCTAATCCTTTTATAAATCTCACAATTACTGGAATCATTCGCTTGCTGATAAAGCCTAGTACAGCTTGAAGTGCACTTCTCGTCAGTCGTCAGTAGTTAAAAAGTTGCTCAGTTCCGGTTGTTTCGGAAACATCCAGTAGAGTTCACGATCGAATATCGATTACTTCCCAGCAAAAATGAAGAATTGATACGGATTGGGGCGAATTAACATTTTTGTAATGCGCGTGAATCCCATTTTCTGATTCGTTCGAACGCATTGAGACGCATTTAGATGAATTAAGACAGCACGAATTGAATGCGTGTGAATTCGTATGAATGCATGTCGAGGTCAATCAGAAAAAAATTAATAAAAAGTGCATGCGTCGAGACTTGAAATAGCGATCTCTCGTGTATCAATTCAGAATACCCGCCACTGAGCTACGAGACAATTTACTAAACATTTACAATAAATTCTATATGCCCTGCACGTTGGTTTTCCTGTTACCGATTAAATTGTATGAATCAACACTTGCTGAAATTCGCCGTGACGAATTGGGGCGAATTCAAGTGTGTATTTTACTCTCACAAATTCAGACGCATTGACCAATGTTGAAGCGTTTGCGTGCTGACGCATTGAAGGGTATTCGCTGACTTTAGACTTTTGCACTGTATTTGTACGTATAGAAAGATTCAAAATTGAAATACCGTCTTCACGAATTTACATGCATTGACACATAGGTTCAATGCGTCATTGTCGAAAAGCGGGATTTGCAGGGTGTCTTATAGTCTTTTAAATTCAATTCGTATCAATACTTTCTTTTTTGCTGGGTTATTGGCGGGAAATTCGAAAAAGGAACAGGTGGCCGTTTTAATCAAAAAAAAAATTATCGGTTATTACCTGGCTCGCAATAATTTTTCAGTCAAAGAAATTAAAAAATTCGAAATCTTGAAGCTAAGTTTTTTTGTTCAATTGAAGTAATAAAAACTGAACTGCAAATGAAAGCACAAAAAGTTAAAAAAATGTAAATCCACGGTATCATTTTCAATGCTCTAAATTGAAGAATGCATTAGTAAATTTTCAAAATTATATCATTTGGAACAATTTTAAGTTAGAAACATTGAAATATATGCATAAAAATTTTTTTTGAAATAAATTTGCTATGAAACTTTTCACAATTCTTGAAAAACTTCTCAATTTTTTTGTAAAATTATTAAAAAATTATTAAAATTACTCTTATCTAAGTACTAGTTTCAAATGAATGGTTGTTCACTTGTTATTTATACAACAAAACCTGTTTTTGTTTTTAAATATTCTTGAATATGCTCTTAAAATTATTGAAAAGTCATTAAAAAATCAACATTTTACTTTAAAATCTGAAAAATCTACATTTTGTTTCGAAATTTTTGAAATCTTTACAAATTTCTAATTATTTTTAAAGTTTTTTAAACTTTAAAATATTTTTTTTAATGATTTGATTTTTATCAGTAGATACCCTGGGCCATAGGGCGGGCTGTGATTGGTCGAGAGGCGTGGCCTAAAATTAGTGGGGTGGGGTAGGAAAGGGGGTGTGGCCTCTGCTGATTGGCCGAGGGACGTGGCCTAATTACAAAATGACGCCCATTAGGGGGCGTGGCCTAATTACAAAATGGCGCTAATTAGGGGTGTGACCTAATTACACAATGGAGCTAATTAGGGGTGTGGCTAATTAGGGGTGTGTGTTGGAAAATGGGAGGGGTCACACATGATTCCATCGAGTGGATGATTCTCACCTGTGAAAAAGGGAGGGGGCCCCACCCCCTCCCTGTGCGAACCTGTGAAGATTCATGAATGGACATGTTGCGCCTCGAAAAGGGGAGGGGGCCCCACCCACTCCCTGTTATTCCAAGAGCAAAGGACGATTTGGAAAAGGAGAGAATCAATTATCCTTATTTTCTATCTATCTAGGTTGGAAAAGGAATTTTAAATAATAATAATTACTTAAAGGTATGTATAATATTTAATTCACTAATTAGAATATAAAATTATCCTAAATTATTTTTAAGTGACAAGTAGTAAATATACACATTTTTGAATTATAATTCCATATCTGTTTTTACTGAATATCCAGCAAAATACATTTAATTATGTACGTGTAGAAAAAACAAGTTCAATCTCGCCAACAATGTATGGAATTAAGGTGGTTGTCAGTTCCATGAAAACGATTTCAAAATATAATTCGACGAATTCTTTCTCAAGTTTTGTTTGTTTCTGACTTTTGAAGTATGTAGATTTAAACTTAATTATCTGACGGATTAACTCCTCATTCGGTGAGTTTATATTTTCAGAGACTAAATAATTGACAATCGTTTCAACTAAAAAATCTTTGCATCCTTCTACGTTTTTAAATATTCGTTGCATTCTTCTGAACCTTTCATCTACACACACAATGAAATTTTTCAGTCCTTCGAAACTAGACTTCTGAAGAACTATTTCGGGGATCTAGCGTATTGAAGTATGTTGGCAGCGCCATTAGTCGGCGAAATTTTTAAACGAAGGGGTGAGTCGTTGTGCCGTGTTGTGCAATTACCATAGAGAACAGTGTAAATATTGTAGGGCTCTCAGCCCAAAAAACCGGGTCAAGAAGAATTTGTTGTTTAATATTGAGATATTAATATTTAATATTGAGAATTTAATAGACTGTTCATTTGAGAAATCTAACATTAAACCAAATATTTATAAGTAAATAATTTGAAACTGAATGGTTCTAAATAGAAAGCCTTGAATCGTGAAAATTTGAAATAGCTTTTAAACTTTGAATGTGACGATTTTAATTGTTCTATTTTAAGGAATGATTAATTTTTAATTGACATTGTTAAATTTTGATGCATTAATAACAACTGAACACTTATCATTTGTAGAACAATTCGAGTATAATTTTTAGAGATATTCAGAGGTTTTAACAAGATTCAAAATTAATTTAAAAATTGAAATGATTTCAAATAACTTAAACGCAGTGTGTGTTCCGACAAAATCCGACTATTCGTACTGAAATTTCGGGGCAAATAGCCATGGCCTAGTTGAATACAAAATGCAGAGTCTTGCAGATTTCGAACAAATAATTTGAAAGTTTTTTAAGAATTGTGAAAGGCTTCAAGAGAATGAAAACATTTTCTTAAGATTGCTATGAAAATTAAAAATGATTTTTTATTTTCAAAGATTATTTTAAGAGTTCTAATTTTGCATTATTTTCTAACAATATTAGGAGAAATTCTAATCATTCTAAAAGATAGCCGTGGCTACGTGTATCGAAATTTCGGCACAAGTAGCCAGATTTTTTTTCGGTACAAATAAGGGGAGCTAGAAAAGAGGCTATTTGTACCGTAATTTCGATACCTATAGCTGGATTTTTCGGTACGCGTAGATACTTCCTTAAACCATATAGAAGTTATGAAAAAATTTCTAACATGCAGATTTTTCAAGATTTTGGAAAACAATTTTAAAGCTTTTTAAGGTATTCTAAACTCTTTAAAATATGAGAATAATTTAACTTCTCATGTTGAAAATGTTTCACTTTACAAAAATTTAATCGTTCAAGTTTTAGTGTTTCTAGTTTAAAATTGGTAAAACTTTAGGCTAAAAAAAATGAAATGAAATTAAAAAACTTAATTAAAATTTGACTTAATTTAAAAACATAAAACTTTAACTTTAGTTTTTTTAAAACTATAATTCTCATAATTTTCAAATTCATTAATTGATTCTTTAATTTGGAGCATTGAAATAGATAACATGGATTTTTATGTTTGGAACTGAATCTGAATCTTTGAACACTACAATTGATAATAGTTAAAAATTCTAGACTTTTTAGTTTAAATGCAGCAAATTTAAAATTGTTCGATTAAGAAGTGTTAGTATAATACTATTAATTTTTATACGTGTAAGTTATTGAGCATTTGAATACAGCATTTTTTAACTAAAAACTGTTAAACTTCAATTTTACAAGTTTAAAATTTAAGAGTTACACTTTTTGGTCTTAAATTTGCAGTTCATTTTTCATCCATTCAAATGGGAAAATGGTTTTAGTGTTCGAACTTTTTAATTTCATTGGTCGTGAAAAATGTTTGTGAACTGGGGAAAAACGGGAATTTTCTTCTGCAATTAAAACGACTACCCTGTTATTACAATTAAATAAATATAATAATTTTTATACTTAAGTTAGAGAGATAGGCAACTTCGATGCCCACGTAGAGTGACGAAATCCTAATTTAATTTCTCTTGCTAAAATGATTCAATTTTTTAGGTTAAGTATAATTGTGAATACATAATTTTACTGAAGTCGATCGTAACATTATAAAAATTAGTCCTGTTTTTCGAACTTTCCGCTCCTGGAGTTTCTCGTAAAACAACTCCACAAATACTGCGAAAACTGCCGTCGATTTGCTCGACCACTTTGCTAACATTAGAACTTTTTACCAATCCTATACTTTTTGAAATACTTTCTTTCCAAAAAATTTCAAGTCTTTCTGCTTGGAAGCCACTTTGAATTATAATTACCATTTTTTATTATGTATTTTATCTATTATTTTATGTTTATTTATCGCGTGTTTACGTACAGCTATACATAGGCTTTGAGTTTAACTCACCCGCTCGTTTGAAAAAAAATCCAACAGGCGGCGCCACGTGCGCCCCGCCAGAGATACTTGGGAGCTCTATATATCTTTTTCTTCTTGGCCTCCATCTCTGCCTTGTCTGGTCCATTGTTAGCCTCGTCGCTGCGTTCCTTGCCCTCCCGGAGAATTATTGCCTTGTTCCCGTGAGCGGTTGTAAAAGGGAGCGCGTATCTACCCAATTCAATGGTTTGCAGGTATAAAGGTGAATTACCGACACAGAAGTACGATTCTATTATATCCAAGTGTTGTTTGAGATTTGTCCAAGTTGCCGAGTCGAAGGTTATTCCACTGCCTGAGCTGTTCATGATTTTAATGACCGATTGAAATTTTCCATCCGATTGAACCTCTAGTCCAATTAGAATTGTCTTGGAAAATGAATAATTAAGTCCGTAAACAGTTGGCAGAATCATTTGTTGTGTGGTTCTCTTCATGCAATTTGTAGACATCATGACCAATCGTTTAAGAGCAGCTTTAGCCAGTATTTGTTTAAGAGGTGTTGACTTGGCTTTGATCCATTTTATTTTTGGTATTTCAGGAACAGTTTTATTAGTCTGCGTGTCAGACGAAACATCGATAGTTTGAGTGTCCATGGACTTTGAAAAATCAAAGACTTGCGATGATTCTACCTCTACTGAATCGATGTTAACTTGCGACATAGTGGCTCAATCAGATATAAAAACTCAACTGATTCAAAGAGGTTCCTCACATGCTTTTATATATGTGAAATATTTGAGGAGTGGGGATAGCATTCTTTGTTGAGAGGGGAGAACCATATGTGGCGAGTGTGGGAATAACCGTTATGTCGCACGTGGGAAGAAAGAATATAATGCTGTTATTCCTAGAAATTACACAATGGACCGGATGTTTCATATAAATCACACAAGAAACCTACATGTCATTGAAATTGCACAAAAGAATATGTTATGTATGTAAATCACACAAAAGAATTAGTATTTTCCAAGAAAATCAGACAAAAGAGCACGTGTGTACTATAAATCACACATGCTCTTATTTTCCAGGAATTTCACAAAAGATTTTGAACAACTTCAACCTATAAATCACACATGACAATATGTCCTTCTAGAAACTTCACAAAAGAATACGTGTTGGACACCAGCAATCATAAATCACACATGAGACTTCGTATGTTCTGAAAATTCAAATTGTCTAGGAATTTCACAAAAGAATATGTGCTTCACACCTGCATCCATAAATCACACATGACATTTGATACATTCCAGGAACATCTCAAAAGAATATGTGGCTCACACCTGCAACTATAAATCACACATGACATTGTGTATTTCTCAGAAACTTCACAAAACAATATGTGGCCCGCACCTGCACCCATAAATCACACATGATAGTCCGTATTTTCGAGAAATTCCGTTTTTCCGACAATTTCACAAAAAAATATATGTCCCGCACCTGCATCCATAAATCACACGTGACACTCCGTATTTTCCCAAAATTCCACAAAAGAATATGTGTTGAAAACCTGCATACCATAAACTTCACATAGGAATGTGCATTTTCCAAAAATCACATAGAGTTCCACATGATTCAAAATCATAGACTGAGTAGGTTTCATTCAGTGTGTAAAGCAGTTAAATAACAAAAACACATGATTTTAGAAAGTAACCAATTGTGGTGTAAAGTAATAAATTACCCAGGTGTAATCTAGGTGTAAATCCGGTAAAAAAATTCTGAAAAAAATCCTAAAGAAGATACTAACATTTTTCGTGGGAAATGGAAAGTGATTATTGCAAACGTGTGTACAATGCTTCGTGAGGCAAGTTACAATAGAACAATTTAAAATTTTATTAGGGTTACTCATGAAAAGCAAGAAGAAAAAAAAATCGGTCTTCGAACTCATTGTATTCTAAATTCAGTATATGTAAAAGCGGAAGTACCTGCTGTGAACATTTAGCTACACGATAACGTGCAAACTAAAGCATTGAAAAAACGTTGTCCAACTATTGCTTCCTAAAATTTATGTGTACTAGACAGAGATACAGAAAATTTCCTACGAAAAGTTCGACCACCTCGTAAACAATGTCGATGAACCAATTTCAAAAGCTTGCCGGGCACCACCATAAAAACAGTATAGAAAAGGCAGGTACCGATGCCTCATTGTCATAAGAATTTAACTTCTTTCTAGCCAGTGCCAGAGATGCAGTGGACAATTTTCAAAAGTACAGGGGCTGGTATGAAACACAAAAGTAGGTTAGTAGGCGGGGGTAGATTTTTTCTGTTCTTAAATAGTCACACTTCCACCCTCAAAATTCAGTTTTCCCTCAATCGTCTTCAGACAAGTACATATTCGTTTTCAAACCGCCCCTAAAAAATCATGGTCCAAGTTGAAGACCTAGTTTATAGCCTGATGGCTATCGCGTATCGCCTGAATAATTTCTTTGAATTTGATGTAAAAAAAAACTTTCAATTTTTTTTCTTTCGTTTTGAACAATAACATTTTAAAAATATTTCAATCTTAATTCATTTTTGAAATAATGCTAGAATTTAATGAATAATTTCGTTCAAGTGAACGCGGAAAAATCCAGTTTATATTTCAACGAAAATGGGTATAATAGAGATAAATTTTTAAACTTAATTTAATCAAATTATTCATTCATTTTTGAACATATAATGTTAGACATGAAAATCGTTGAAATGTTTCCATTCTTTATACTCTCTTAAAAAGAGAAGTGTAAACGAATAATTGTCACGAATTAAAATATAAACAATTTTACAAATATTTTTATGATTTTACAATAATGATTTTTTCAAGAATATTCCAAAGATTTCAAAAAATTCACAAAGTTTAAAAAAATATTTCAATGATTTCATGAAAAACTGCATAGAAACTTCAAATATTTTTCAAAAAATTTTATTTTTCTTTTTTCGTTGCAAAAATTGAGTAAAAATTTTTTACATTTAATTCAGTGAAAATATTCATTCACTTCTATTATTTTTATAAAAGTATAAATCATTTGAACAATTTTACTATAATCCATGTTCAAAATTATTTGCTTAAAAAAATAAATGAATAATTTGGTTGAATTTAATGTAAAATTTTGTTTTCAATTTTTTTATATTTTTGAACAAGAATATCTTAAAAATGTTTCAATCTTTATCCACTTTTAAATAATAGAATTTAATGAATAATTTTGTTGATGCGAATGCAGAAAAATTCTACTTTATATTTCAACAAAATTTTTTTCTTTATACTCTTTTAAAATGATAAGAATGAACGAATAATTGTCATGAATTTAATGTAAAAAATTTGACTTAATTTATTCAACAAAACAGAAAATTTTATGAAATAATTGAAATATTTTGCAAACTTTGTGAATTTTTGAAATTTAGAGAGAAATTTATGAAATGTTTTAAAATATTTGAAACATCTACGAAATCTTTGGAACAATTGACATATTTGAAAATCTTTGAAATCTTTCTGAAATCTTTCAAAACATTGAAACCTTTTTCAGTTTAAAAAATATTTGTGAGAAGTTTAAAATATTTTTAAAATGAAAATATAATTCAAAATCTAAAAATTAAAATGTTGAAATCTAAATTTAACTTCTATTTCGCACAGACAACGTAAGCAGATAATTTTAAACATGGATTATTGTAAAAACATTTCAATCTTTAATTTCTATTTTCACAGGCAACGTAAATTTAATGGCATTGGCTGATGCAGCCGCTGCGGAGCGATTGCGCCACAATAACGCTGCTGAGGAATCCGTCGATGGAGAGTTTTCAGACGAAGAAGCACAAGAAGAAATTCGACCGGAACCTTGGCGACCGTGGCAAGAGCCAATCGCTCCACAGGTTGGTGCTGGGCATCAGCAGCAACACCATCAGCAGCATGAGGCCGAACAACGAGAACAGCAACACCAGCAACAAGGTGAGAGAGAAGGTTTTTTTTCAATAATTTATGAGAATTCGCGTTTTTACCCAAAATTTAACCTTAGCGGTGTCGAGCTTAAGGTTAAAATTAATGAACCAGAAAATAATCGGGCCGGTGAAGTCGTCGAATTTTGTGAAAACACGGTTAGGGCTTTGTATGATTATGTTATGGATAAAGTAAGCGATAGCGATAGGGTGGGTATAAAATTCAATTCAGATTATTTCAAAAAGGGTGGTGGGGGTATATCGTTCAGACCTGCTCATCAGCATTCATTCGCGGATTTTTGGAGGGTACTATTTAGCGTCATTCAAACTAACGAGGATTTCATAATAGATCAATCTTTCATAATAAATTTCGATTGGGTGAAGGATGAGCACGGTATGGGTCGGAGAAACGTTCGTCTAACCCACGCGGATGTAAAAAAAACGGTCACTTTTAACGATAGACTGTAAGGACAATTTGTGCCTACCTCGGTCCATCGTAGCTGCTCGCGTTCATGCCGAGCGGGGTATGATTCGTTCCGGTGCTCTAAATCGTAAATGGGACTCGGTTCGTCGTCAGAGTTCAACCGGTCAGACATTATTAGCCAGGCAACTTGTAAATGATGCCCAGGTAATAATTCCTGAAAACGGTTGCGGGATCGAGGAAATACATAAATTTCAATTGTATCTTATCACCGATAGGATTGCAATTATAATTTACGAATTTCCCACCTTTGGAAAAGGTACTAAGTCCCCTTTGTATGACGGATCGACTCTCATAACCGAAACAGGTCAAACTGTCATACATAATCTCAACATCATGTTGAACGACAGACATTTTTTCCCCATTTTGAACCTAACATCGGCAGCAAGCAGTGTGGGTTTCTGCATACCATGCAACAAGGCTTATGATAACCCGGCAGGTCATCCATGCTCCCAAACTTGCGCTGCTTGCCACTCGACACCCCCATGCCAAACTAGTGCGGAGAATTCTCACATACCGCAAATTAAATGTAACGCGTGTAATCGGTATTCCCATGGGCAAATTTGTTTCGAAAAACATCTGACCCCAAAATCTTTTTCCGAAAAAACATCGATTTGCAATGCATTACGAATTTGTACCGGTTGCACGCGTTTCGTAAATTTATGGTATGAAAGAAACCATGAATGCGGGAAAAAATATTGCAATAGTTGCAAATGTCGGCATAATATCGATCACCAGTGTTTTATCGCACCTGTTTTAGATAAAGATGTAAAAAACAAAGAGCGAATAGGCTTTGTTTTTTACGATTTTGAAACTCAGCAGTGTGATAAATTACCTGGTGATCCCAACGTCAATGTACACAAGCCAAACCTCTGCGTTGCTCAAAGGAGTTTTACTGCGTGTATTGACCAAGAAAATATAAAGGAGATTTGCCAACATTGTGGTTTTCGCCAACATATTTTCGAAGGTGAAACTGCAGTCGAACGATTTGTAGAGCTGGTCACAAGACAGCAAAATAAATTCAGTCAAATAATTTGCATTGCCCACAATGCAAAAGCTTTTGACGCACAATTTATTTTGAAGTACCTTGTGGAGAAAAAAGGTACCAGAATTCACCCCGACATTATAACAAATGGCACTAATATAATTACGATGCAGGTGGGGCGTACCAAATTCATTGATAGCCTAAACTACTTACACATGCCATTGAGCAAATTGCCAAAGGCTTTTGGGCTCAATGATATTAAAAAGGGTACGTTTCCCCACCTTTTTAATACACCCGATCACATTGATTACAAGGGTCCTCTACCTGCTTCCGAGTTTTACTCACCAGACACTATGTCTGAAGAAGCTAGGAAAGAGTTTCTCGAGTGGTATGAGACCCTCGCACAAGACCCTAACTACATATTCGACTTTCGAAAAGAAATTGTCGAATATTGTGTTGACGATGTGGCGATCTTGCGTCGGGCATGCATAGCATTTCGAGACATTATTCGAAAATGTGCCAATGTGTGCCCCTTTTCCGAGAGTGTTACGATAGCCTCGGCTTGTTCGCGTGTCTACCGTAAAAACTTTCTTGCACCAGACACTATTGGTATTATACCTCCTGGTGGTTACAGAAGGGCCAATAATCAATCGACAAAAGCCATTGAGTGGCTATTGTGGTGTGAGAGAGAGCTCGGAAAAGAGATACGACACACAGGTAGATGTCGTGAGTATCGTACACCAGAGGGAATCCTGGTTGATGGTTATTATGAAGACCAGGGCAACCGACATATCTTACAATTTCACGGATGTTTTTGGCATGGGTGTGTCGCGTGTAAAAAAATTAATCGTGATTCCAAACTCAAAAGCGGTGATTCGTTAGACGAACGTTTCGAACGTACCCGCGCTCAGTCCGAAAAACTTAGGCAGGCTGGTTACATTCTCACAGAAATGTGGGAGTGAAAATTTGACGATTTAAAAAAAAATTCCCCTTAAATGCGAAATTGTTTAAAAGACCACCCCATTTTATTGAACGACGCTCTGAACCCTCGAGACGCTTTTTATGGTGGTCGTACAGGAAATACGACCGGTTTTTATGAAGTAAAGGATGGTGAAACAATACAGTATATTGATATTTGTTCACTGTATCCTTATATTTCAAAATATGGTAAATTTCCTGTAGGATATCCTAAAGTTCTTGTGGGTGATGAATGTAAGCATATAACAGGTATGGATTTTAAAAAGTACTACCCCTTAAAGTGCATAAAAAACTCATGTTTCCACTTCGCAATGCCTGTTGTGAGAATCTCCAGCAGGAAGAGTGTAGACATGAGCCTGCTTTGCGCGAAATTGAGGGGGTATGGGTGTCAGATGAACTGAAAAAGGCTGTGCAAATGTGTTATGAAATCAAATTTATTTATGAAATCTGGCAATACAATGTCGTGCAATATAATCCTGAAACACGAGAGGGTAGATTGTTTGCAGATTACATAAATAGATTTTTAAAAATCAAGCAAGAATCTTCAGGCTGGCCAACCGAGTGTATTGACGAGGCTAGTAAATTTGCGTATTTAAATGAGCACTCGACCATCGAGGGTGTTGATTTAGATCGCTCTAAGATTACTAAAAATCCTGGACTGCGTTCGGTTGCTAAACTATGCTTGAACTCGTTTTGGGGGAAGTTTGGTCAACGTGAAAATTTAATGCAAACAGTCTAAATTGAAAGTTTAGAGGCATTAAATAGGCTTTTCTTGAGCCCGGAAACAGAGGTTTTTGACATAACACCGATCAACGATGACCTCCTTTGTGTTTCGTACAAATACTCGGCAGAGGCTTGTAAATCCTCGCCAAACACAAATGTTGTCATCGCAGCCTATACAACAGCCCAGGCTCGTTTAGTCTTGTACGACTACCTGTCTCAGTTGGTTCGTAGGGTATTGTACTACGACACTGACTCGTGCATTTATGTACGACGAAACGAGCCTGGTGAGTACAATCCTCCTCTTGGTCGTCTTTTCGGTCAGATGACCGACGAACTCGAAGGGGAGTACGGCGAGGGTAGCTTCATAAAGACCTTTGTTTCCGGAGGTCCCAAATTTTACGCCTACCAAGTTGTTGGTGCAAACGGTCAAATCCACACAAAATGTAAAGTGAAGGGAATCACGCTCAACTCTAAAAACTCTAAATATGCTAACTTCAACACTATCCGTGAAATGATTGTTGATAGAGCAGTAGATTCAATAAAATTAAATTTTAGAGCCATTAGACGCACAGTATTTCAGGATATCATCACATTAACTGAAAGTAAAATAGTTAAACCGGTTTGTATTAAAAGACGGTTCATTGAAAACTTTGACTCACTCCCCTACGGTTACAAGGAATTGCTCTAATTCTCATCATACTATAGCTCTCTCTCACACACACGTACAGTTGCACGATGCATTTTTAGAACATTAAAAATAGGTTAGTATAGTTTTTCAGTGTTTACAATTGTGTATTAATGAGCATTAGTCTCCGTTCCTTTTTAATTACAGATGCAGAAAACTTCTTGTGGCATTGGGACGATTTGGAACAGAGGTTCCAACCACTACAACAACAACAACAGCAACAATAACAGCAACTATATCCTAATCTAGGGATCCCTGTAGCCACACTGAACATAACAGTGCCAAAAAATCTACACATCATGATAAGTAAGTACACAAATTACATGGGTATAGAAAAAAAAATAAATAGAAAACGTAATCTAAATATTTAATATTTTTATTTTTATTTTCCAGATTACTCCGAGCACGAGGGAGAGGAGTTGACTGTTGCTGTGGACAAGCCTGAGGCGGAAAATATGGAAGATGATGCCGATGATGATGATGACTCGTTGGAACCAGGAGAAATCCCACCATGCATGGGATCTATACCAATTTCCCGGGTAGCCCTCGAGCGTCTCCGGGCAGCGTGCAGGGAACAAGAAGAGAGAGCCGAATCGGAATGTAAAAAGCGTCGACTCTTCTTCTTCTTCTAATAATAATAATAATAATAATAATGTTGTTTGATTGGTTTCTTTAAGGAATCATGATCGAAGCTTCCGGAGCCTACAACTTCTCATAATAATGTTGTTTGTATATATTAAATTGAATTTAATTAGGAAAAAATTTAGATTTTAATAAAAACATTTTTAGATGAACCCTCATTTACTTTAATATCCCTCACTTTGAAAAAAATTTTTTGAAAGTTGTATGTTAGATTTTTAAACTTTTTAGAAAAGCTGTAGGAAATTTAGTTACCCGCAAAGATCCACAGGAGAGAGAGAGAGTGAGAGAGAGTTGGTCAAGTGTTGGCGGTGGCGGCGGCGGCGGCAATGTCTCTTAATAAGC
The DNA here is from genome assembly GCA_932178445.1 of Andricus quercusramuli. NCBI lineage: Eukaryota > Metazoa > Arthropoda > Insecta > Hymenoptera > Cynipidae > Andricus > Andricus quercusramuli. The sequence goes on from CAKNXH010052843.1 coordinate 78,267, forward strand.
TTATTTGATACATGGGCGGGTGCAGCGTCCAGGATATTAGCTCATTTCCTGGACGCTAGAGGCGCGCGGAGCAAGCTGGTACTCAAAGAGTTGAGCTCATACTACCAAGGTATCAGCTGGCTAACCCCGACGCGGCAACCAGGTTTATAAGCTTATTTGCCTGGTTACTTTACGCGCTACTTTTTTTTAGCTAACTTCGTTCTAAAGTTTTTTTACAATATTAGGCTGTGTGTGTGTGTATGCGCGTGGGAGGTGGGAAAAATGTATAAAAGAAGGTGATCCTTTGATTCATCATTTCATTTGTAGAATGGATACAAGATGGAAACATCCTTTCACATCGATGATTATTCTGAATGGCAACCATCTTATGTTGAATATGGAAAAAATATTGAATTTCGTGAAGGTTTGCCTCAGTCATCGGATTATTCCAATGATAATCGAGTGAAATTAATAATTATTGACCATTTGATGCGTGAATCTTCAAATAATACAATAGTCGATCTTTTTACCAAGGGTAGCCATCATAAATAGTTGAGTGTAATTTTTATTTCTCAGAATCTGTTTCATCAGGGCCATGGTCAACGTGATATATCGTTAAACGCAAATTATATTGTTGTTTTTAAGAATCCCCGTGATCGTGCACAAATTCAACATATGGCACGGCAAGTATTTCCTGAAAATCCACGATTTGTCCAAGAAGCCTACCACGATGCCACTTCACAACCACATGACTATCTTCTCTTTGATTTAAAACAATCAACTCGAGATAATTGTCGCTTTAGAACGGCCATATTTGCCACTGATTCGTTTCACTACGTCTACGTTCCTGCAAAGGGTATAAAACCCCGAAACAGTGATACGTGTGTTCCAGTCGTGCACATGTGATGAAGTCGAAAACACGTAAACGTCCTATTGGTGTGAAAAACGCCGCAGCGTTGCGTGCTTTATACCATCTAAACACCAATCAACGTCGTGTAGTGCTTATAACTGCTGATCCAAAACTTGTTAAATGTATCTGTTAGTGCGCGTTAAACATTTTACACGGGAATATACCTCCAAAGTAAAGTGAAAAACTAAAGTTGAAAAAACATCGACACGCGTTACGGAAATTATCCACACCGCGCGGTACATGGAAAAGTAAAAAAAGTTTTCTCGTACAAAAAGGTGGATTTTTACCACTTTTGATAGCACCCATTATCGGTACACTTCTTTTAAATCTTTTCTCCACAAGATCCTCGTAATCAACCACATGGAGCATGCCCGAAAAATGGTACTCGTGCCTAGTGATCGCCTGTCACAACTCCAACAACATACCTCAATAGATCAACATTTTCCACCACAACAACAACAGCAAAATGATGTACAAAATATAAATTTTTCTCTACCAACCACCCAAACTCCTGGTAATGCTCTTAGTAGGTTGGATCTGGAAATGAGTCAAATTTTAAATTCACAGTCGGTGAAAGACGATCGTGAAAAATGGAAAATGTACCAACAAGTTCTGCAAAAATTTCTTTTCTATACTGAGGAATCGCGGAAATCAACGCCAACAAACAAGCAAGTACCCAGTGATAAGACAAATGGTACGGAGGAGGAGACGAATTATATGGTGAATGATACAACTGTTAATACTGGGGATATTGTTTCGTCGGTTCCAAAAACATACAAAAATAAGGCAGAATTATTAATAGAAGAGTTACAGAAATCGGATGTAAAAGATAGAATATATTGGGATAGAAAAGGTACAGTCTTTATCGACGGACGTCGGGTGGAAAATTCAAGCATTATCGACCTTATAAATGACGTATTACGACATAGAAGAAGAGTTGTCGTTCCTGGAAGGCTGCAGTTTGCTAATTTCCTTCGCGAAATATCCATACCGCGAGAGCTCGTGGGAAATAGTCAATATTGGAAAAGTACACGACTTTTGAACATTTCGCCAAATAAAACGTCAACTCCACTTAAACGAAACAATACAAATAATAAATCACAAAGCGAATCTTCAAATCTTTATAAATCTGTGCTTTCAACCGTGAACGAAGACGACGACGACGGCGAACAGTGGGAAGAAAACTGTGCTGATAACACTACATTACAAAATAATAAATCGCCTGGAAAAAAATCTTGGATATCTTTACGTCTACAAAAATGAAAATATTAGAGGATTTATACTATGATCCACAACATCAGGCGTCATATGGAGGCATCGAAAAACTTGTACGTGCTACGAAAAACAAGTTATCGCGTAAAGAGGTTTTGGATTGGTTAAAAAGCCAAGATAGTTTTAATCTTCATCGGCCAGTCAGAAAACGTTTCAGAAGAGCACACTATAATACTGATAACGTCGATGACTTGTGGGAGGCAGATTTGGTGGATTTACAATCTTTAAAAACATAAAATGTTAATTATTCATACATTTTAGTTGTAATCGATGTGTTTAGCAAACATGCTTGGGTCGAACCACTTGAAAACAAGTCTACAACAGAGGTAAAAAATGCATTTACTCGTATTCTGCAGAAGAGTAATAATCGTATACCGATTTGTCTGCAAACTGACAAAGGAAAAGAGTTTGTCGGCGTGAGCTTTCAGAAATTTCTTCAAGATCATGAAATAAAGTTTAGAGTTGCACGCGATCCTACTGTCAAAGCCGCAGTTGTCGAGCGTATGTGGCGATACTTTACTCACCGAAACACTCACAGATATATTGATATCCTTCAATTACTTGTAACAGCACACAATAATACACGTCATTCTAGTATTGGTATGCCGCCATCTGATGTTACCCTAGAGAATGAATCCATTGCACGAAAAAATTTACAACGACGTTATTTCAACAACGATAAAAAGAAAAACCCTAAATATAAGGTTGGTGCTGTTGTACGCATCAGTTGTGCGCGTGGCACCTTCGAGAAAGGATATGAATCGGGATGGAGTGAGGAATTGTTTGTTATTAAACGAGTTATAACGTGGAGGACATATTCGCTTGTTGTGTACGAGTTGGAGGATTTGGCTGGTGAAGTCATTGATGGACTTTTTTATGAACAAGAATTAGCAGATGTCAAGAACAAAAATGTGCACAAGGACGAGTTTATTGTCGAAGAAGTAATTCAAACACGTGGGAAAGGTTCTAAAAAACAAGTTTTGGTCAAGTGGGCTGGATATCCTGATGAATTTAATTCTTGGATACCTGCTTCTGAAATAAAGCATCTGAAATGAATGAAGATCAGTTTTATCTCATTCTACCTAAAAATTTTTATAAAACAGAGACAAAAAGACCAGAAATTCTCACTGGTACGTGGTTAAAACCAATAGTAGCATTTTTTCCGTCAGGTGTCTATGAGTCTGTGAATGAATTAGTGCGAGCAATTAATAGTACACCAGAAGTCAGCGAACACGTCCGCTTAAAACATGACCAGCTAAACAATAAGTACGTTATAGTGGAAAAAATTTGTAACGATGACTTTAAACGAGTTGGTAGCCATTTTCTTGTAATCAGCGAGAAAATCTCGCGCATTCTAGGCTTCACACCTGAAACTCTGTTACCAACAGATTCTTACATGGCTTGTCAACCAGCAAGCCTCACAAATGGACTACCTGAAAAGCTCTTTGTCTATATGATTCGAGAAAATATACATTTGGCTCCACACAGTTGTCGGGTTTTTCAGCACCTCATTACATACCTCTACTACATACAGGCTTTTGGACCATCGAAATAGATATAAGGGACCATCTTGGACTTCCGATACCATTTGAGATTGAATCGCTGACAGTGACACTTCATTTTAAACGAATAGACTAGCTGCGATGTATTTTTCATCAAACAAAAAATGACTCTATATGACAATTATTACACGAATCAAGTTGGCGGAGGAGGACTTTCATAAATTTATATTGGATCTCCCTACCAAAGAGGATACGGAATTGGCAGTTTTCTCGGTGGACTCTTTCGTCGTGTTCTGCCGTTTTTGACTCGTGGTGCACGCGTAGTCGGTAAAGAAGCGCTACGCACGGGTATGAATGTCATTGACGACTTGGAACACAATTTTCCACTAAAAAGTGCCGTGAAAACACGTATTGGAGAATCAAGAGGCAGAGAATTCAGTCAATCGGTGAACTCGGTGCATCGCGTATCGTCGGTAAAGTTGACATCATCTCAAGAAAGAGGAAGAAGAGGAGGACGAAGAAAGTAAAGAGATTGTCGAAAGGCAAAAGGAAGCAGAAGAAGAAGACCAAAGGAAAGAAGAAGATTAGGCGTAAAACGACTGTAAAAAGACGTACAAAATCAAAGAAAAAGAGCATTCTAGACATTTTCGGAAATAAATAGTAATTTACGAAAAATGTATTTCTTACACTCACACTCGTGTGAATGCTTGAAATCAGAGCTTGATCTATTTTCTCTACCACCTACTCAAACGTCAATGGAAGGTTCTCAGTGGGTTCACTACAAACCTATTTCATCACTCACTGACGATTCACCCGCAGAATTTGTCGTTCCAGGCAACGGAGATGAGTACATTGATTTACCACATACTATGCTGAATCACAAGATTATATTACATGCACCAGAAAAAACCAAGGAAAATGCAGCTTCTATTGATCAAATAGCTCCTGTTAATAATATATTACACTCAATGTTTAATCAGGTGGATGTTTACTTTAATCAGAAACTAGTATCGCCACCAAAAAATGCTTATGCTTACAGAGCATACATTGAAACATTACTCAACTATGGACCAGCTGCGAAATCAAGTCATCTTACAGCGTCCTTGTGGGTTAATGATAGCCCTGGGCAGATGGAAGGTAATGCTGAGGAAAATAAGCGGCTCAAGCTTCGTCGCGCATATTTTGGTGCTGGAAAAAAAATTGACTTTATTGGTCATATACACTGTGATGTTTTTAATCAGGATAAATTTCTGTTGAACGGTGTAGAGCTTCGTCTTCGTCTCGTACGTTCTAAAGATGCTTTCTGTCTCATGGATCCTACAGGTCAGGCATCCATCCATATTGAAGAAGCCACTCTTTTAGTTCGTCGAGCAAAAGTTAATCCTTGTATTTTACTTGCTCACGCAAAAGCACTATCACAAGGCGCAGCCAAATATCCCATTACTAGGGTGGCAGTGAAAGCCCTTACTATTCATGCTGGTATACAGAGCGAGACTCTTGATAATGTCGTGCTTGGACAACTACCCAAAAGAATAATCATTGGATTTGTCGACAATGCTGCATACAACGGAAATGCCACGAAAAACCCGTTCAATTTTCAAAACTATAAAATAAATCACTTTTCACTATATGTGGATGGCATGCAGATCCCCTCGAAACCTATTCAACCAGATTTTACAAAAAATAACCTCTACGTTGAGGCGTACCACTCACTGTTCACTGGATGTGGTATTCATTTCCTCAATGAAGGAAATAATATAGATCGTGATGATTATGCACACGGGTTCTGCCTTTTTGCATTTGATCTTACACCAGATTTGTCAGCACACTGCTACTCACATTGGAATCTTGTGAAGCATGGCTCTTTGAGAATTGAGGTTCGTCTCGAGGAAGCACTTGCACACACTATCAATTGTCTAGTTTACGCCGAGTACGACAATGTCTTGGAAATTGACGGTGCAAGGCAAGTTATTGCAGACTATAGCAATTGATTTGGCGCAACAAAGGATTAGACCAATTCGAACATGTATGGAATCCAGTTTTGTAACAAAAGATGTGTCTCTCATCCGGTTTGAGCACGTCAATACATGACCCTATACGCCCACGTCCACACCTGTCAACGGTCCCCATTTATACAAAAGATGCACGCCTGAGCTTGTATAAACAGGTCGAAACTTAAAAAATTCACACCCTCAAACACACACTTGCCAACAGATTTTTCGTGTGGAAGGGGAAAGCTGGTATATCTACAACCTATATAAGCCAGCAGTCTTCAGACGTAACCCAGTACTGGTAAAGAACACTTGCATCGTCCTACATCGTTCTACTCATATAGTTTTTCGTCGCAGTCCTCGTCCTCGTTGTGAAATCTGCAATATGGTTGACTATGTAATCGAAATTCAAGGTTTTCGGGATCTTGATGACAATTTTTTAACAAAGGAGGTAGCTATCGTCACACTGGATCACAAGTTTGTCGCTCACTGGATCGCAGCACCACCTCATCCCTTTTGCGAACTTTCTACCTGTGTAAAACAACAAAACAATTGGCTCTCAAGATTTTATCATGGGATCGAGTGGTTCGAAGGAGACATTTCCATGAAGTCTTTCTACTCCAATCCCCGAGATGCAGCAACAATTTACACACGTGGGCGTGAAAAAGCGAAACTACTACAAAAAATAATGAGTAGGCAAATTATTAACCAGGAAGAACTGACATGTCCTACATTCAAACAACTACCAGACAAACGAGAATATTGTTTTCATCATGGAATCAAAAAGGAGGAGGATTACTCATGTGCTCTCAATAATGCCATGAGAATCAAACGGTGGCTTGGCAAACAACGACAAGAGCAAGTACGATTATTAAACAACAACAACAAAAGAGTCACAAAATCATCTCAAAAAAAACCATTGCTGCTCAATAACACATCGAGGACGAGGACTGCTATCAACGGAGAAGATAAAAAACCAGTGTCTCCTATACTTGCATCCAGTTCACCATTACACGCATACGAAGACGTATGGACAGACAATGAACAGCCTACAAATTCTGCAAGTGCTTCAACCGACGGGGGGCCACACAATCGATGTATACCCGGCTGATCAAATACCGAAAACTTGGACACGACCTGCTGCTATCGTTATCAACACAGATGACCACACAAAACCTGGTTCGCATTGGGTCGCCATCTTCGTCGACAGCTCAGGCAGAGGAATATACTTCGACAGTTACGGTTTACCGCCTCTTATTCCTCAACATCTTCATCGTTTACGAGGAAACTGTACCCTCTTCAGGTGGAACACATAACTACTACAGAGTGCCTCTTCGAACGTGTGTGGTCAGTTTTGCATTATGTTTCTGCATTGTATGTGTAGTGGGTATTCTTTGCGCGAGTTTAATGCACTTTTTACCGATGATCTCGTGAAGAATGATCAAATCTACATTTTGTATTAAATCATTTCAAATTTTTCCAAATTTCAAATTGTTTTCGAAATTCTTGCAAAACATCTCAATTTGTTTTAAAACGATTACAATTTTTTCTTAAAAAATTGCTTTAAAATCTTCCAGATTCTTTTCTGGAAATTTTGGAAATCTTCTGAAATCCTGTAAAATACTCTCTCAAAATTAATTTTTCATGATTAAAAATAATTTTCCTATGAATCTTAAGAAAAATTTGTTATGAAACTTTTCACAATTCTTGAAAAGCTTCTCAATTTTTCGTTCGAAATCTACATTTGGTTTCCAATTATTCAAATCATTGAAAGTTGAAAATTAATTTTGAATCTTGTCAAAACTTCTAAATATCTCTTAAACTTACTAAATTTTTTACTACATTAATAAGTGTCTAACTGTTATTTATATATCCAAATTTAATAATTTCATTTACAAATTAAAATAATTTCTTATTTTGGAAAAATAATTTGAAATTTTCTCAGGGATCTCAAGGAAATTTTTGTATTATCCTAAAACCTTTCAAAATTCTTCAAAAGCTTTAAAATTTCATTCAAAAATTAAAATTTTGTTTTAAATGTTTCAAATTTTGTTAAATTCTTAACCATTTTAGAAATTTGTTCAAAACAGCTAAATTTCTCTTAAAATAATTTCATTTTTCTCTCGGAAAATTGCTTTTTTGTTGGGGACGTGAAAGTACACCACATCTGGGAGTTCACTGAAAATGTAGAACTTTCACCCATTGCCCTACCAGAAATCAAGTCCAAGATAGTGGGTCTAGATTTTAAACAAAAGCAGTATGTCTACATAATGCCTAACAACACAGTAGTTTTTAATAAATAGTATTTAAGAAATTTTATGTTTATATGAAATATTGTAAGTAATTAATTGAAATAAATTGAATATGTATGTCATTAATTGCATTATTTTTTTAGACTATTTTATCTTACTTTATTGACATTATTTTTAATAAATCTGAAAAAACCAATTTTAAAATTCACTCATCAGAACGTATTAAATTGACATCAAATTTTAAGTTTCTCTAATTTTCAACTATACGAAAGTGAGCAAATTGTCTTCAATTTCCGAGTTTTCTGTATCGAATTAAATAATATTCATCTGTTCGCAATTTGTACGTGCAGATGGTATTGAATTGGCCTCAATTTCTGAGTTTTCTGTATCGAATTGAATAAAATTCATTTGTTTGCAATTTAGACTTGCCAGATGGTATTAAACTGGTCTTAATTTCCGAGTTTTCTGTATTGAATTCAATAAAATTAATTTGTTCGCAATTTGTACGTGCCAGATGGTATAAAATTGACTTCAATTTTCGCGGTCGGCTAACGTAATTCGATGGCATTGGTTTGCTCCCAATTATCACTCGCCGGAGAGAATTAAATTGTCTTCAATATTCCAGTTTGGCTTACGGTATTAAGCAGTATTAACTTACGTTCAATTTTTATCTTCCAATTGTAATTAAAATTTATACAAATTGTTAGCTGAAATAATCATCACATTAAACGGAATTGAAATGCGACAGAATTTAATTACAATAGAAGAAAATAAAACTTATATTTCAAAAACGGAATTGATAAGATATTCAAAACGTTTGAAATTCCACGATATTTGTTCGCACATTAATGAAATTCAATTCGCACCTTATTACCGGGTTTGCTTTCGTCTTTCGGCAAAGACGAAACTAAATCACCCGCCGACATTTTTCGCGCCGTCATTTTGATCGGCGGCGGGCGGCTGGGCGGCGCACAGTGGGCTGAATCGGGAATTTACTATTCAAAATCACCTACAGCCTACAATTCTTAACCGATTTTCAATTTTTTTAGAAGTGATCAGCGGTAGTTGCACAAGAGCGTCCATGGATTAGATTTTTTAATTTTTGTCATTTTCTATTTTTTGTATAAATAAAAAAAAAAGAGAAAATTAGACATTTTTTAATTATTATTTTTTATCTTCAAATCAATGACGTAATTAATCCCATTCTCGACGAAAATGAATGTCGCAGTATCCAAAGAATATAAATAATTCACAGGATATGGAATCTAATTGTGATAAACAAATTATATTAACAAAATGTCAACATATTGGAAATTTGGCTTGCAAAGTATATTTCTAAATCGAAATGGCTTGATTTTATCTACAAGATCATGTTTGATAATGAAAATTTGTTGCACGGTATAATTGGTTTATTTTCAAATTATATGAGTGGTAATATTTCGTGATTAAGATCGCTCATTTGATATTATTTGTTTATTTTATAAACAAATTTTCAGGGATCCGACCGAAACGAAACAAAATACTTTCGTGATTTTGGTTCTGTTTCCATACTGCCAAAACGTAACTGTATTCACTCGGCTTAGGTTACGTTATTCAAAATACCGAAATTGTAACGAAATTTTTTAATCACGCGTATTTTGAAAAAAATAGTTCATTCGAATCCTTGTGCACCTGATGTAAATATTAAAAGGCAGACAGGTAAAATATCAAGTCATAACAATTTCGTTTTTAATTTTGTTACAATCTGTCAAAACGTAACGGAAAGTAAACAAAAGATTCGGTACTTTTTGGATAACGTAACGTAACGAAACGATAGTTTTGGACGGATCCCTGCAAATTTTATAATCAAATGCATTGTTTGGTCATTTATAGACAGAAAGTAATAGTTTTTTTCTAATCGTCTTCACGTTACATAAGTGGTGATGTTTATTGACGAAGAATTGTCAATCGATAATACTTGTTTT
>CAKNXH010052844.1:0-21437 GCA_932178445.1 Andricus quercusramuli
TCCTTTAGGCACAATTTAGAAGTATGAAAACGTCAAGTCAATTTTTGCGGTGGGTATTGCAAAAAATAATTAAAAAAATTATTACACCAAGTGACATTGTTACATCGCAGTGTAATAATTTTTATAATAATAATATTATGGAATTTATTATTTTTCAACTTTAAATATTTTTTATTTGCGTAACTTCAATTTGTAGTTTGAATTTCATGTTTTGTATTGTGTAAAGTTTAACATCCAATTGGTAAGGAATTATAAAAATGCGTCTTCAATTTTTAATGGACTTACATGTATTTTTACTTTTTCCAAGAGGAATGAAGAAAGCTGTATTTAAAAACCGCGCGCTGTCGTTGAATAATACATATGGCGTAGCAGACTTCGTCGATCCAACGAAAATGCCCGACGCACCACGAGTGTCTCCGCGACTTCTATATGGCGTCTTCTCGTCCCGCGGTCTTGTCTGAGTGGTTTGCTTCGTTTCAAATAATTTGTCGAGTTTTCTCAACGGTTTTCATTTTCTCTGTGTTTTCATCGTTACACGCGTAGTACGCTGTCGAGGCACGCGATAACCTGCAAAATCCGCGGTCTTGCTTGTCTTGCTTCCCGCATGCACCCATTCCGTTGGCGGTTTTATTTGGTGACTTTAGTGGATTTCGTGAATTTGAATGCACGTGAATAGTGTTTATTTTGTTCATCGTCTGTGTCACTATTCAACATCGTGAATAGTGATTATTATGTTCATCGTATTTGCTATAGCCCATTCATTTAATTAGGGACGTCAACACTTTAAAGTGTCCAGATCAAAAGAATGTGAATGATAACCTTTCAGTCCCAACATGTTGTATCCAAACAATCACATTGCTCGAATTTAAATAAAAGCTTTGTATAGAATTAATTTGTTTTCAATTTTACGAGTAACAATATCATTTAAATATAAGAATTATCCTTTACAATGCAATTGCATTTTGCCCGCACGCATGTGAGTCGCACGGCGTGCGAGCGATATGACCCTCAATTGAGGACGCACCTGCGTGATCAGGTGCGCGCACCTCATGCGGGTTTATCCGCACGCGTGCCCCCACCATGCGCGCACCATGCGCACATTTTGTTATCTGGGTATCCTCACGCGGAATTGGTGGAATGCTTTTGCAAAGCAATAATAATGACTCACGGCTAGTGTACGCTGTCAGTCGAAGATCTTCGGATTAAAAATAATTCAATGATTTCCAATGAACACAAAAGATTTCCGAAAGATGTCAAAAATAATTTCATAATGATTGTAAAAGAATACGAAAATTCCAAAGATGGCAAAAAGGGTACATTACACCAAATTTAGAAGATTTCAAAACATTGTAAAGATATCAAACGATTTCAACTATTTAAATGATTTCAAATCAATACAAAAGATTTCACAAATATTTCAAAGATTTCATAAAATTTTCATAAAGATTTAAAAAGAATACAAGAATGCCAAACATTTCTTCTAGAAATAATCGATTGGACACGATTCATAACGATTAAGTGTGATCAAAAGTTGAATCGGTTCAAATTGTTGCTAATTGTGTCAAATGTTCCCAATCTCGTTGAATTGAATGAATGCCCTTGCCTGCAATGCGTCATCTGCAGTTTTCTTTTATAACACACATTAGGACCCTGTCGAAAGTATCGGATAGGAATTCCTTCCGAACCAATCCGAATAACTTCCGAATCTATATCCGAACCAATCCGAAAAAAGTTGTTACACAACAAAACCACCAATGGTTGAAACACTGGTTGTTTCGGTTTTTTCTATTGTCCCTCCCAAAGAATGACAGCTCTCAGTCCTTTCTTCTCCCGTAGTCTAGTTTGAATATTCGCGCGCTGCGCTCCCCTCCCTCTGTTAGTATCAAGTTACGCCATGCGCGGCGTGACGAGCGGGCCCCGGAAGCATCTCGCTCCGCCTACAACCCCTGCTATCGGATTGCATATCTCCGCTTCGCGGAAGGTACCGCTGCCCGGTGTCTTTTCCGTGCGTGACTATAGTTTCAGTTCGTTATAAATGCGGTTCCTTTTCTGTTCCCGGAACGAACCCAGACTCCAGGAGGGTACTTCCTTCGGAACGGAAGAAGGTAAGTATTTTGGTTCTGATCAGTGCCCCTTCGGTTAGTTTCCTTTTTTTTTCTTTCTCGTGTTTAAGAATCTCACTAAATAAACCTTACCCTCACGATCCTCGACGAATGATCGGAGTTCATTTAAATTACACATGTAACATCGTTACCCTTTCTCTCGATCCTCACCGTAGGATCGGAGAATGATCAAATTTAATTAAACATAATCTCTTCTCACGATCCTCATCGTAGGATCGGAGAACGATCAAATTTAATTAAACCTGATCCCTTCTCACGATCCTCATCGTAGAATCAGGGAATAATAGAATTTAGATAAACTCTAACCCACTCACGATCCTCATCGTAGAATCAGAGTTCATTTAAATTACATATTTAACATCATTACCCTGTCTCACGATCCCCTCTTTAGGATCGGAGAACGATTAAGTTTACTTCAGCTTCGTCCCTACTCACGATCCTCACCGTTGGATCGGAGAATGATTAGCTTGAAGTAAGCCAAGCCCTTTCTCGCGATCCTCTCCGTAGGATCGGAGATTATTCAAATTGTCTGATTAACCTCGTGATTCCCCCCTCACGATTCTTCAGGATACCAGAGTCAAGTAAGTCGCCATTTACTCTTTCCATGATTTTACGGTCCTGGACCGTTTCTCTACCACCCCATCCCACTTTCGATGGACCCATCCCCGCGATCCTCTCTGTAGAATCGGGGTACTAACGAGGGTCAACCAACCTTTCTCCCTCACGATTCTCCTTGTAGGATCGAAGGGTTGCTCGTCATTTCGGCACTCACCGCCAGATCTACTCTCACGATCCTCTCCGTAGGATCGGAGATCAATGTGGGTACAGCCAAACCTGACCGCCCCCCCCCCCCCCCCCTCGCGATCCTCACCTTGGACTCGCAAGAACATTTCGGAACACAAAAGAACAATAATCCTGGAACAGGTCCAGGAGATGTTAGCGGACGGGGTTATCGAGCATTGCCACTCCCCTTACAGCTCACCTATCGTGTTGTCAAGGAAAAAGGATGGGCAGTTTCGATTTTGTATCGACTTCCGGAGACTCAACTCTATAACGGAAGATGCAACCCACACCCTTCCCCGTATTCAGGATTCCGTGAAGAAGCTAGGAGGCGCCAGCGTATTTTCGACACTGGACCTACACTCCGGATATTTGCAAGTGCCGTGGTGGACACCAGAGGCCGAAGAGTCTATGCACCAGATCAAGACGCTGTTCAGCACAGATTTGCGTCTGGCAAGGCCAAACCCCGATTGGCCCCTCTACTTACAGACGGACCTTAACTCTATCGGAATGGGAGCGGTACTGTATTAACAACCTCCGGAAGGCTCCGTCCAGGTGCTGGGTTACGCTAGTGCCGAGTACACCGAGACACAATCCCGATATACACTCATGGAAAAGGAGGGGCATGCTTTAGTCTGGGCCATTAGGTACTTCAGACCTTTCCTTGAAGGGCGGGACTTCGTCGTGAAAACCAACAACTTGTGAAAGACAACTTCTTTTTAGAAATCGCTCGTGCTCAACAGGAGCACCCGTATGTTACAGGGTAACCCGATGGTTGAAAACCGAACAGAACCCACACCCCACTTTGGTGGAGCAAGCTTTTCTGCAATTGTGGAGATTAACTGATGAAGGATTTTACAAACGAGTAGAGGACTGGTGACTGCTCTATATTCCGGAGGGATACCGGCAACGGGTGCTCTTCGAATACCATAACGTTGGCCTCGCAGGACATCCAGGGGCAGAGGAGACCCTACGAGCTATCCAAGAACACTTCTGTTGGAAGGAAATGCGACCGCAGGTGCAGGACTATGTGCGGACTTGTCAACTCTGCAGCTCTTGTAAACCCTTCCGGACCATTCAACAACCACCACAGAGGCCTCGCCAACCACGGGAACCGTGGGACACAGTGGCGGTGGACCTAATGGGACCCTACCCCCGATCTTCTCGAGGAAAGAGATTTTTATTCGTCGTCACCGACCTCTACACCCGTTGGGTAGAGGCTTTCCCGGTGGGAACTTCAAAGACCCCCCAGTTGATAAGACTCCTCGAAGCTGAAGTCTTTCAGCGCTTTGGGTACCCACGGGCGGTACTTGCCGATAATGGGCCTTAATTCGTTAGCCTACAGTGGAAGAAGGCTTGTGAGGATTGGGGTTGTGAGGCCTGGACCACACCGGTATATCACCTCCAGGCAAATCCCACAGAGAGGCGAAACCAAGCCCTGAAAACGGGAATACGACTCCGACTAGTAGAGCACCCCCACAAAGATTGGGATAGAGGGATTCCCAAAATCCTCTTCAACTTACGCAGCCGATGCATCGCCGCTACCGGACGAACCCCAAGCCAGGTCCTCTTTGGAGCAACCCTTAACCGGCCCGGGGAATGGTTGCTCGGTGGGACCCAGAAGTCTACCCGGGAACGAGACATCTGCCTGGAAGAGGTGCGGAACAGCCAGCTCCGTTATCTCCAACGCTATCCGACACCTCCCAAGACGGAGCCACGGTACCAAATTGGCGACTGGGTAAAAACCCGGGCCCATCACCTTTCCGACAAGGAAAGAAAATTTATTGCCGGACTAGCAATCCGCTGGGAAGGTCCGTATGTCATAAAAGACGTCCTCAACCAAGAGATTTATCACGTCAATAAAGGCGACAGGTACGTAAAAGTCCATGAGAGGGACCTGCGACTGGTATATCCTCGTATCTACCCTCAACTACCATACCCTACCGAACAAGAGGAGGAGGATATTTTGCGGAAACTTGTGCCTAAGGATCATACGCAGGATGAGTCTACCACCTCTCACAAGACTCCTGAGGGACGAACCCTAAGTCCCCCAGGTGAGTTTGATCAAAGTATACCAACTGCCTCACTAATGGGACCGTACGGTCGAGATGGACTACCCCGAATAGCCGTCTCAGGGACTACTGACCCACGCAGAGTCGCTCCAAACCCTCACACCGAGGCGAATCAGCTCCTGGAGGACCTACCTGAACAGCCTCGTCACAAACGAGGCGGCCCCCGAAAATTCAACCTTCCTAGAGAGGAAGAAACGCCTGGCATATCTGGAGATCAGCCCCTATCGACCTGCCGGAACAGCCTCGTCGCAAACGAGGTCGCCCCCGGAATACCAACCTTCCTAGAGAGGA
The DNA here is from genome assembly GCA_932178445.1 of Andricus quercusramuli. Taxonomy (NCBI): domain Eukaryota; kingdom Metazoa; phylum Arthropoda; class Insecta; order Hymenoptera; family Cynipidae; genus Andricus; species Andricus quercusramuli. Next base: position 5,267 of record CAKNXH010052844.1, read on the forward strand.
AGAAATACCAGGAACACCAGCTACGGTTTGCGAGCTGTCACTTTGGGGGGACGACAGCCCCCAGGAATCGCTACACAACAAAACCACCAATGTTTAAAACAATGGGGGTCTCGGTTTTTCTGTCGTCCCTCCCAAAGAATTACAGCTTTCAGTCCTTTTTCCTCCCGTAGTCTAGTTTGAATATTAGCGCGCTGCGCTCCCCTCCCTCTGTTAGTATTAAGTTACGCCATGCGCGGCGTGACGAGCGGACCCCGGGACGAAGTTCATTTCCGTGGTCAGCTCGTCAGTTGAACAACGACCGATGCCCAGCAAGCATCTCGCCTCTCCCGCAGTACCCCGGCCTGTCGGGAGCTATCGATACCGTCGGAATCAAGTGCGGTCTCCTTTTTCCTAACGGGACCTCCCGCAGTGGTGTAGTTTGTGTTTTCCGTCACGAATATTTCGAGTTCATATCTCACCTGTCACTAATCCGTTGAGATGGGGGGGGGGGGGGCTTCTCAACGGATTAGTGACAGGTCCCACTCAGACTCCAGGAGGCTACTCGAGGAACTCCCTAAGATGGCGACACCGCCTTCGGATATGCTTCCTTCGGAACGGAAGAATGTAAGTATTTTGGTTCTACTCAGTGCCCCTTCGGTTAGTTTCCTTTTCTTTCTTTCTCGGACTTTAATATCTCCCTGAATAAATCTTAAGGTGCAGTCCCATGTTGGCAGAAAACGTCGGCGTAAAGCAGAAACTTGTAAGAGTGAAAGAGACGGACAGATCTATTTGTCTCTTTTACTCTCATGAGTTTCTGCTTTACGCCGACGTTCTCTGCCCACATGGGATTGCACCTTTACCCTCACGATCCTCGACGTAGGATCGGAGTTCGTTTAAATTACATAGTTAACATTTATTATCGTTATCCTTTATCTCGATCCTCATCGTAGGATCGGAGGACGGTCATATCTAATTGAATCTGATATCTTCTCACGATCCTCATCGTAGGATCGGAGAATAATGAAATTTATAAGAACTCAAACCCACTCACGATCCTCGTCGTAGGATCGGAGTGCATTTGAGGTAGGCATTTATTATCGTTATCCTTTCTCTCGATCCTCACCATAAAATCGGAGAACGGTCAAACTTAATTGAATCGGATCTCTTCTCGCGATCCTCATCGTAGGATCGGAGAATATGGAATTTAACTAAACTCAATCCCACTCACAATCCTCACCGTAGGATCGGAGTTCATTTAAATTACGCTTTTACTATCGTTACCCCCTCTCTCGATACTCAGCGTAGGATCGGAGAACGGTCAAATTTAATTGAATCTGATCTCTTCTCACGATCCTCATCGTAGGATCGGAGACTAACGGAACTTAAAAGAACTCAAACCCACTCGCGATCCTCGCCGTAGGATCGGAGTTCACTCAAGCTACACATTTACTGTCGTTATTCTTTCTCACGATCCTCATCGTAGGATCGGAGAACAGTTCAATTAAAGTAGACCAAGCCTTCCTCGCGATCCTCTCCGTAGGATCGGAGAATATTCAAATCACCCGTTTAACCTCGCGATTTTCCCCCTCATGATCCTAATGATAGGATCGGAGGGTCCTGGTTCATTTCTTCCCTCGTGGGCTCTGTTTCTCTTTCTCTAGGTAGGACAACCCCTCCGGAAGCCGAGCGAGAACAAACGGCGGGCCGAACTCCGACATTAGATCTATGCGGAGCTTCAGAGAAATCCGACGGTGGGATTATGGTTGCCCCCGAAGCGGCGCAAGAAGCCCAAGAAGGGCCGGGGACAGCATCCATCCTCTAGACTTGATCCAGGACTCCCACAGACCTACGCCCCGCCGAAGAATCCGGACACCGAATCCGTTCCCACGGAACCTAGGGACGTGCCGTTGGAAGAGGCGCTCAAGTTTTTTGGGGCCTTATCCCCCCCGTCAGAACTCATCTCTCCACTCGCGGCCACTCCGACCCGGCCCCAACTAGACGAGGACTATGTACTCGAGCTGAGGACATCTCCAATCCAGGTCTCACCCCCGGCTCCCAAAAATCCCCACCAAGGGTAAAACTACGGGACCTGCGGGTTACCCTCCTTCAGGATCCTCAGCTGGAGCCCCTCTCGGCGAGGGACCGAGTCACCAAGACTTGGGCCAGCTCTTATATCAGCGTCCCTAGTTCTGGGCCCTCAGGACAGACTCTGGGGGCGAGGGAACCGACAAACGGACCGGAGGTCGTTCCCCGAAAATTGAGATCACCACGGCAGACCCCGAAGAAAAGGCGAGCGATATCCCTGATCTTCCACCCTCGGGCCGGTCCCCCTACACCTTCTCCGACTAGGCTCCGATCAGTGGTAGTTCTCGTAGCAGGGCACTCTCCCAAGATTTCAGGAGCTGGTCGGCGGATCAGGCCCTCAGTCGCCACTAAGCGCGATAAGGACCGCCGAAGCTTATTTTTGCCGCCATGAGTTTTACCCGGGAGCAGAACCTCTCGATCCTCCTCGTAGTATCGGAGGCCCAGGGTGATGGTAGGAAACCCTTCTTTCTACCCATTCACTCTTAAGGATACCAGAGCCAAGTAAGTCACCATTTTTTCTTTCTATAATTTTTACGGTCTTGGACCGTTTCTCTATCGCTCCATCCCACCTTCGATGGACCCTACCCCGCAATCCTCTCTGTAGGATCGGGGCACAGACTAACGAGGCTCAACAAACCTTTTTCCCTCACGATTATCCCTGTAGGATCGGAGGGTTGCTCATCCTGTCGGCTCTCACGATCCTCTCCGTAGGATCGGAGACTACTGTGGGTACAGTCCAAACTGGACACCTTCCTCGCGATGCTCACCGTAGGATCGGTGGCCCTAATTTTGACGGCACAAGCCGTGACGCCGTATCCGCGAGACCATCTCTCTTTTGTTGAGTAAACTTAATGAGGTACCTTCTTATTATTTTTTACCTTATCAAAGTTCTACATTTCGTTTGACCCAAATCGTTTAAAAATTAATCCGACTCAATCCGAACTCCAAAACGAACCAATCCAAACCAAAGTTTCAATCCAAATAAATCCGAATCAATCCGAACTAGGATTGATATACACTGAAATTTCAATCCGAATGAATCCGAGTTCGGATTGAATTGGATTCATTCGGATTGAAAATCGTTTTAGGTCAATCCGAGGACGGTTTCATTTCGATTCAAAATTTGATTCGGATTTATATAGATTGGAAGTTCGGGTTGAACCGGATTGAGTCGGATTAATTTTTGAGCGATTTGGATCGAACGAAGTGTAGAAATTTTTCCTAATTTTCGCCAGGGGAGCACGTGTTTATAGCTCGCAAATTAAAATGTTAATAATTCAACAAAAATTTCAAGTAGAACAAATTGAATGTTTGTTCAGGCTGTATACCGAATAAAGAGTCTAAGCGATGTTGTTTGTCTGAGTGATATAAATTTATAAAAAGATATAATGTTAATGGTGGTAAATGACATACTTCAGACCAAAAGAATTCGTTCTTGGATCCTTTATTGCATCATTTGTAAAGGTGTCGACGTTTCGAAAACTATCGTTTTCCTCATCAGGACAATAAAATTTGTTAAGTAGTCTTTTGGTCTGAAGTATGTTATTTACCACCATTGACAATATATATTTGTATGAATAAAGAGTCGAAAGTATATGGGTTAACAGTACGTAAATATCATGCCACCTAACGATGTGACAGTGATATAGTGTCTTTATCAACTAGGCAGTAGTCCTGCTAACGATTTCGGATTCCGTAACTGGTCCGAATTTATCCGAAATCAATCCGATTCACAATTTTTTTTCGAAATATGTCCGATCTTATCCGAAAACTGTACGAAAACAGTCAGAAATTGGTCTGACTATGTCCGGAGTCTATCCGGACCATAAATTTCGACTCCGGAAAGAGTCGATTTGATCCGAAATTAGTCCGAAATTCAAAACCTGAAATTATTTTCGTTGAACTAAAAATGGAAAATAGTCCGACCTAATCCGAAATTTATCTGAACGTAAAGTTTCACTCCCGAAAGAGTCCGACTTGATCCGAAATTAGTCCGGAATTTAGTACCAGAAATTATTTTCGTTGAACTAAAAATGGAAAATAGTCCGATCTAATCCGAAATTTATCCGAGCGTAAACTTTCACTCCCAAAAGAGTCTGACTTGCTCCGAAATTAGTCCGGAACTCAGTATCTGAAATTTCTTTTGTTAAAGTAAAACCGGAAAATCGTCCACTTAAATCCGAAATCCTTCCGATCAAAAAAATCAACTCCAGAAATATTCCGATTCTATCCGAAATTAATCCGCAGGTTTAAGTTGTCATTCGGTGAAATTAAAGTGAGAATGGAAAATCGTCCGATTAAATCCGAAATCTGTCCGGTCTGAAACATCAACTCCGGAAATAGTCCGATTCTATCCGAAATTAATCAGCAGGTTTTAGTTGTCATTCGGTGGAATTAAAGTGAAAACGGAAAATCATTCGCTTATATCTGAAATTCGTCCGGTCAAAAACATCGACTCTGGAAACAGTCCGATTCTATCCAAAATTTATCCGCAAGTTTAAGTTGTAATTAGGTGAAATGCAAGTGAAAACGGAAAATCGTTCGATTAAATCTGAAATCTGTCCGGTCTGAAGCATCAACTATGGAAATAATCCGATTCTATCCGAAATTAATCCGCAATTTTTAGTTGTCATTCGGTGAAATTGAAGTGAAAACGGACAATCGTCCGATTAAATCCGATATTCGTCCGGTTCAAAACATCGACTTCGGAAACAGTCCGATCCTATTCAAAATTAATCCGCTGATTTAAGTTGTACTTTCGTGAAATGCAAGTGAAATCGGAAAATCGTCCGCTTGAATCCGAAATTCATCCGGTCAAAAACATTGAATCCAGAAGCAGTCCGATTCTACCCAAAATGTACCCGCAGGTTTAAGTTGTAACTTAGTGACATTCAAGTGAAAACGGAAAATACTACTGCATAGTACACGGAGAAAAAAATATAGCTATAGTAGTAAGAACATTAGTCATGCTTTTGCCGCAGGTTTCATTCAATACTTTTGAAGCCGTTATCCCTCGCGAAAATAGCGCGAACTTCGCCTAACTATATTTGTAAAGAGCTCACTCTGTTGGAGTATGAGTAATCTTACAAAAGAGATATTAGGCCACGCCTACTTACGAGCCTAGCTTCACAGCAAGCACCGGTAGGCGTGGCCTAACATCACTTTTGTAAGAGTAATCATACTCTAGTAGATTGAGCTCTTCACAAATATAGAAAAGCAAAGTTTCTTTATGGTATGAGCCATCTAATGCTAAAATTGTCTAACCTGATGCCAATATTGGTAGGAATTCATACCGATTTCACACATGAAGTTCCGTGCTGTAATATTAAGAGCTCAACCTACTATAACAGTGCGATTTTTTTCTCCGTGTAGGGCGTATCAAAAAATTAAATATTTTGCTTTCGTTTTTAGGTAGGGCGTCAGAAAAACCCACAAAAGCAATAATGAAACTTCAAAAACAAACAAAAATAATGATAATTTCGATAAAGATGAGAATAGTAACACGGAAAATGATGAGGAAACTAATGAGCTTTTGAACAAGGATGAGGATAATTATATAGTTCCGATAGAAAATGAATCTGTTCATGAAAGTGAATCTACTGCTTTCTTGCAAAGAAGGAGCAGTTTATGGGAATGAGGATAGATTTGATGACGATGTGGAAGAAGGAGCAGTTGATCGGAATGTTGATAGAATTGACGATGATGTGGAAAAAAAGGAGTTTATGGGAATGATGATGGAATTGACGATGATGTGGAAGGAACAGTTGATGGAAATGATGATGGAATTGACGATTATGTGGAAGAAGGGTCAGTGGACGAGAATGATAATAATTCATTCAAATAGTTTTTGTTTTACTCTTCTCTAAACTGTATGCTATTATTGTACGTAATATTTCACTATTCAACATACTTCGTTCAAAAGTGTTCTAGTTTTTCTCCTAAAAGTGCATTAAAAATGTAATCAAAAATAACTTCTCGTACAACTTGTTAACATCATGTTTTCGCTCATTTACAATTGAATATTCTATAACTGTATCGAATTTCATTTTTTTAAGTTCAGTTTGCTATACCAAATAATATTAAGGTGTATTGCGTTCGCGAATAACTAGAAAAATATCGGGCAAAGACGGATAAGATATAAATTATTCGCATTCGTCAGAAAGGACAAATTTCGGAATCAACCGGATGAGAACCGGATTGATCGCATTCCTAAAAATCGTACAAATTTCGGACTTGACAGGATTAATCGCATCCGCCAGATCGTACAAAACATAGACATAGCCGAACACGACCGGGCAAAAATCGGACTAATCGCATCCACCAGACCATATAATACAAGGTCATGACCGACACAATCCGGATTCATCTCATCCGACAAACCGTACAAATCACGGACATGAGCGGACACAATCCGGATTGATCACGTCCTGCTGACCGTACAAAACACGGACTCGACCTGACACAATCCAGATTTACCGCATCCGGCAGACAGTACAAAGGACGGACTTGATCGGACACTATTCGGACTAATCGCATCCGCTAGACCGTATACAAAACCCTGCTAAACATTTTGGATAAGTTTCGGATTACGCAATTAAAAAATTAAATATGACTCGGGGACTCAGCGTGCGATATTCTGCGTTGTTGAAGTGCGTTATATACGTAGTAGTGTTAAGTTAAGCTATAGAAATAGGTATGTGTGCTTCAAATAAATGAAGAATGCATTTCTTGTTTGTAAACTGTTCATATAACCTCGTTATATAACACTTTCGGATTCAACCAGACAATATACAGATTTATTATTTATTTCGGTCTACTACATCCGGAAAATTTTCATATACACCGGGATAGAATCCGGATGACGTCCCGGACACAATCCGGATTGATAGCATCCATCAGACCGTACAAAATACGGACTTAACCGGATCTAACCCGGACTGATCGAAATTATCAGACCGTACAACTTTTGGATTCTACCGGATGATATTCGGATTAATTTTCGTGCTCCTTCGACCGGATAAATTCAGACTTTGTTTAAGGTAATGTAACTTCCAGATTGGTGACATATTTGAATTTGAGATTACCATTGAATCTAAGAGGTCCTTAAACTGAAGCCGATCCGACGGAGATCCATCAAATGATGGAAGGTTGAGCTGAGGAAGGCGTGGACCGTATCCCATCATGGCAGTAAACCCGGAGCCTTGAGATCCAGATTGAATAGAAGGTGATCTCATTCTGTTATTTTGGATACGTTCAATTAAAGAGCTCATCTTCTCGGGCGCTTCAAGATAGGCTTCGTAAGTTACATTAGATAAACTTTCCTTGAAATATAATTTTTCTCGCAGACGCACCTTTCCCCATGTTTCCAGTTGTCTTATAGCGATCCCGACGGCATCATGATTAAGTGAGAACTTGGACCATGATACGTGGCGAGCATTCCGACGAGTTTCAACGCGGTGTGAAGAAATGTTCAAAATCCCGACACTCATCAAATTGTCCGTTGCACTTGCGATAAACTCTATCCGGCTCGAAGGAGCAAAAAAGGTCCAACCCTTTGTTGACTAAAATTACTGGTACAAGTGAACGGATTCAAGCAAGTACTTTGACACTGATTCACAAGAAATCACTTTTATTAGCTGCTAAAAACCAGGTCACAAAAAAATCACTAATTCAAACTGTTAACAAATGATCACATAACTCACACTTAAGAGTTGATTACACATGGTTCAAAAAAAATACAATTTGTAGTTAGTTCAAGCATCCTCCCAAAGATAGTGAGCGAGAGGGTCCAACAGAGAGACCGATGTCAAGAGTGACCGAGGGGGAAGGAGACAGCCAAGTGGGGAGAAACTGACGCCGTGACAATAATGGGACGTAGTTACAAGAAACTAAGACGCAGTTTAGGAATTTTGAGAAAAGCCTGGCTATCTTCTTTCCCCTTGATTTCTCTAAAGCTGAGTTAAATTCACAATTTATCACAAACCTTGGTGAGCATATCTTTGTGCTGACTTGATGCATTCGTCTTTTGGTCTTATGATCAGCCGTTGGTTTTGTTTTATGGTTTGCATCCGCGAAATCTCTCGCTGCATTATACACACTACAATTGATAGTCCAGAAATCGGATACTTCGGAAAAATCTTCACGAAGATTTTCATCTAGTTCAGCTAGAATTTTGGGGTTGAGAGAAACCTGGACGTTGATGTTTCTCCGAGTCCTGGAGCATCACTTTAACTCTACTGTATGCCTGCTTGCGGTTAGTCACAGTGCCGCCTCTCTTTCTCTGTTGCCGGCTTGTTCTGTCTGCAGTAGAGTAGGCGGTCCGCTTATATTGTCCCTTTTCCGGAGTTGTGCGGCATGGTTTCGCAGGCGTTGATACGAAAAGTCATTAAGTCAATCCTTCCAACCAAAATTACAGAGAGTCCACCGGACCATCGCATTAATTCCGACTTGATTGGCTCCCCCAACTCTAGGGTAGTCGGCATTGTTGTCCGCCCCATTTGTCGGAAGCCCTGCGCGTTCGATTGTTTTGAACCGCAGTTATTACAAATATGTTTGGTGTTATCATTGTTGTTCCCACGAGTATCTAGGGAATGAGGTTCGTCCATCCTTGTAGAGCCCCGCATGCAAGGATAAGGCTGCATACTCTGAGAGACACCTCACCCAGGTGCTATTCAGCTTTCGGCACGGTTGTTACGCCTCCGCTTGGGGGTTAATTCTTTCGGGAACACCCCTGGACAGTTGTCTGCGTCTGTCTATTAATTATTGTAACCATATTCAGCAGAAAGCCTTGGCACAGTGACCCTTATATATATTAGTATATTATGCACCTAGGCGGAGAAGAGGTGCTCTTTCGCGAGTATTGAAAACATATACGAGTCGAAAAAGGGCCTCTCCCCCTTGGTGCATACGATATTTTTTATAACAAATGGATGATTTCAGACATTTCCCGGAATACAGTCATGATTTCAGTCCATATTAGACTTTGTATAATAAAGCATGAAATTAATGTTAACCTAATTTATGGTTATTTTAGAGGTGATTTATGGTAACTTACCAAAAATTACCCAAATTTAAGTTTTTTTCAATTTCTATAAATTTCCGGAAATGTATGAAAATTTCCCGTAAATTATGCTAATTTTACTGGTAAATATCGTAACTTACCATGAATTACCCAAAATTCATTTTTCAAAATTTCCTTAAATTTCCGGAAATCTATGGAAATTTCGGTAATTTATGGTAATTTTACAGGTAAATAAGGTAACTTACCATAGATTACCCAATTTTTTTTTTATTTCCATGAATTTCCGGAGATTTATTAAAAAATTCGGTCATTTATGGTTATTTTACAGGTAAATATGGTAACTTACTAATTAATTAATAACTTAAATTCATGTATACAAATTTTCGGAAATATATGAAAAATTCATGTCATTTATGTTCATATGTTTATGGTCATATACATATAATTAAAAAAAAAAGCTAAACAATCTCCGCAGGGTACCACTAAGAGCAACTGCCATCTAAAAAGAAAATGTCAATAGCCCCCAGTAGAACCGCGGTAAAATACACCTATGGCCACGTCTCACATCCGTGAGATGGGTGGTCACAGGGCACGACGAAATCACAACGACAGGCCGGCGAAACCCTCGTGTGTCTTGAGGACACGAAGCGACCCAAGGATGACAGCTTTCTGCATCCATCTCGCAAGTGCCTTGGCATATTTTTGGCACGCGGGTATGGCTTTAAGGTTACGACCCAGTGATAATTTAGCACCTCCGAGAGCACCTATCATAAGGACAATTACTCGTATCGAATATTTTGGATACAGTCGTTGCAGCACTCTTTTAAGGTGTTGATGCCTCCCCTCTTTTTCTTTCTCCTTTGCAGTGATGTTGTATTCGGACGGAGCCGAGAATTCGATCACGAATATCGTTCGTTTCTCGAAGTCTTGGAGAACAATGTCAGGCCTCGAGTGCGCAACGGAGACTGCTGCCCGAAAATCGTAGTTCCAGAAAATCTGGCACTTCTCGTTTCGGACAATTGACTCTATATCCCTTGGAGCGTTCGGCAGAGCAGGGTCGCGACCAACACCGTAAGAGCGACACAGGTGGTAATAAAGTACTCCTAGGGCCGCATTATGTCTATAGATATACGTTGTTCCTGCGTGGGTCGGACACCCCGATAGTATTTTTTCTAGGTACTCAGCGTGTGCATGACACGCTCTGCACCTATCACTGGGAACTTCTTGACATAAAATGCGGGCGCGGTATGCTAAGGTGGAGATTACACCGTCCTGGCATGCGAAAATAAAGCCCTCTGTACTTGAATTGAGCCCTGATGATTTGAGGAAAGCAAAAGTTTGCTCCTTTGACAAGGACTGTTTTTCTACATTTCTGTGAAAGTTTCCGTGCATATGCTTGTCGAGTAGCTCTTGGTGAAATTTTCTAACCTCTGCTTTCTTTACTTCGGCTTTTAGACGTGAAGCATCTAGATGGAGTAATGCACTTTCCTCACTTCTGATGTTGAAATTCAGGCCAAGGGTCTCGGCAGCTTGCTCCGCGGCTTTGTAAAGGAACGCTCCTTCGCCAATCATCTCGTGGTTTCTGACCATCTTTAGAAGAGGATCTCTGCCATTCGCAACGATGTAAGCTGTACACAAAACAATTCGGTTATGAAGACATTGGAGATTCAGAAGTCCGCGTCCGCCTTGACGGCGTGAAATGTATAATCGCCGAACTGACTAATTGATATGCAAGCTTTTATGCATATGCATGATCTTACGCGTGGTGACATCAAGGGCCTTAAGCTCGTTCTTCGTCCATTGAACAACCGCAAACGAGTAGAGTAGAACCGGGACGGCAAGCATGCTAGTCGCAGATACCTTGTTTAACGCCGACAGATTGGAAGACCAAATCTGTCGAAGAAGATGCTTGTATCTGCTTCGGAGAGACTTCTTCACTGATGTTACGTCCTGAATGCGGCTTTGAGGCACGCCCAGGTATGTATAGGTCTCTCCAGTGTTAAGATGTCTAATAACACTTATATCCACAAGCTCAGGGTCCTTGGGAACGCCAGTAATCTTTCCTTTCTTCAAATGAATTTTGGCACACTTGTCCAAACCAAAGTCCATCCCAATCTCTCCTGTGTAGTTCTTGACGATATTTATAGCAGTTTGAAGTTTGCTTTTACCAGCGGCATAGATCTTCAGGTCATCCATATAAAATACATGAGTGACCTTATGCTCACGCTGATTATTGTCGTCACAGAGGTATCCAGGAGAATTTCGTAGTGCGAGAGATAGAGGCAGAAGTGTGATGCAAAAAAGCAAAGGGCTCATACTATCCCCTTGGAAGACGCCCCTCTGGAAGGTGACCCTGTTCGTCGTCAGACGATGATTCCTAGATGAGATGGTAAATCTAGTTTTCCAAAGAGGCATCAATCTCTCTATGCATCTCACTATGTGTGGATGTACCTTCAAGATTTCCAATAGACAGATGATAAGTCTATGAGAGGTTGAATCGAAAGCTTTCTGGTAGTCAATCCAGGCCATTGACAGGACGCACTGATGGGCTGCTGCGTCTTTACAGATGTACCTGTCAATTAGCAGGTTCTCTTGGCACTTTGCTACACCATTTTCCGGGAATCGTTGTTCGTACATCTTTCGCGACACAGGCTCAATTCTTTGAACAGTCCTGTTGTTTATCACAGCTGTAAAGATCTTGTGCAGTGTGTTCCAACAAGTTATTGGCCTGTAATTCTCTGGGTTGTGTAAGTTGCCTTTTTTCGATAGGATTATAGTGCGTCCGAACACCAGCTTCTGCAAAATGGCCGTTTCAGACTTTAAATATGAGGTGAATATGGGAGCCAGATGCTGGTATGTAGAAAAAAATTTCTTCCAGCAGAAGTTCTTGTTACCATTTGGACCGGCAGCGAAAAAGTTCTGTGTATCCCTAAGTGCTTTTTTCACCTCCTCTGCAGAGATTGATGGTCAGATGTTATGAGGTTGTCGCAAAACTCCTTGAAGCGAATGATATTATTAGTATCTTCTTTCAACTCCAGTGTTATCGGGATCTTGTACAACTCTCTCCAAGAAGTCTCTGGGTGCATGCATCTTTTTGTCTTTTGATTCATCGTCGGTTTTAGCCTTCGATTTGAACCAGCCAAAGTTCTCGCAGCATCATAAACTGAACAATTAATGGTCCAGCGATCGGACTTCTCCGAGATATTCGCACGAAGGGAAGCATCTATTTCCGCCAGATCTTGGGGCTAAGGAGGAACCTGCGTGTCAATGTTCCTCCTTGTCCTTAAATCGCTTTCATCTCTCAGAAGGTGCTGCTTTCCGCAGTTGGTCTTAATGTCACTTTCTCATCTTCGCCTGCAGCTTGTTCAAGCAGCGGTCGGGGTAGCGCTCCACGTACATATCCATTTTCCAAAAGGTAAGCACGTTGATTTCGCAATGACTGAATCGAAACTTGCTGGAGCTCTGGGTATTTCTGGCACCATGAAGTGTGCATACGCATCATAAATCTTCCGTGAGCAGGGATAATGCTAGCATCGTAGCAGTCTAGCAAGTCATCCTTGAGTTGATTGGTCCACTGAATGTGGGGTCTTCCCCGATCGTCGTCTTGTCGCCATCTGAATTATTTTCAACACCCCGAACTCTAGTGTGATCGACACTGATTGTCGACCCAATGTCGAGTGCTCTGTGAGTTCGATCATTTTGGACCGCATCTACAACTTGTTGGTGGTTTGGTGGTGTCATTGTTATTCCCACGAGCAGCTAGGAAAAGAGTTCGTCTCTACTTGTACAGCCCCGCATGCAAGGATAAGGGTGCATACTCTGCGAGGTCGCCCGGTATTACAGAATGATACACACAGTAAAAAAACATATGCACATATATATACACACATGTGTGTATATATGTATGTATATATATATATATATATATATATATATATATATATTTATTTATTTCGGTTCGGTTCCGATTCCCTTAGAATAGAACCGAAGGGCTTATGACAAAGCCACCGAACGCGTCCTCAGGTTTCGGATAGAGGGTCCCCGTACCAAGGGTTTCTGCCCAGCAAAAAAGAAAGTATTGATACGAATTGAATTGAAAAGACTAAGACATCCTGCAAATCCCGCTTTGCGACAATGACGCATTGGCCCTATGTGTCAATGCATGTAAATTCTTGAAGACGGTATTTCAATTTTGAATCTTTCTATACGTACAAATACAGTGCAAAAGTCTAAAGTCAGCGAATACACTTCAATGCGTCAGCACCCAAACGCTTCAACATTGGTCAATGCGTATGAATTCGTGGGAGTAAAATACACACTTGATTTCGCCCCAATGCGTCACGGCGAATTTCAGCAAGTGTTGATTTATACAATTTAATCCGTAACTGGAAAACCAACGTGCAGGGCATATAGAATTTATTGTAAATGTTTAGTAAATTGTCTCGTAGCGCAGCGGCGAGTAATCTGGAGTGATACACGAGGGATCGCTGTTTCAAGTCTCGACGCATGCACTTTTTATTTTTTTTTTCTGATTGACCTCGACCACGCATTCAGACGATTTCATACGCATTTAATTCGCGCTGTCTCAATTCATCTAAATGCGTCTCAATGCGTTCGAACGAATCAGAAAACGGGATTCACGCGCATTACAAAAATGTTAATTCGCCCCAATCCGTATCAATTCTTTCTTTTTTGCTGGGTGCTAAATATGGTTACAACAATTAATAAGCAGTCCCGAAGGAATAACCCCTAAGCGAAGGTGTGAGAACCGTGCCGAAAGTTGCACGGCATCTGGGTGAGGTGTCTTTAATGGTGACTCTGGTATACCGGGCGACGTCTCAGAGTATCAGCCTTATCCTTGCACGTGGGGCTCTACAAGGATGGACGAACCCTTTCCTGCTGCTCGTGGGAACAACAATGAAGCCAACAAACCACCAAAATGTTGTAGATGCGGTTCAAAACAATCGAACGCTCAGAGTACCCGATAATGGATCGGCAAACAATGCCGATCATCCTAGAGTTCGGGGTGCTGAAAATAATTTAGATGGAAACACGACGACGAACCGGTGAAACGCCCACATTGAGTGGACGGATCAACTTAAGAATGACGTGCTAGACTGCTACGATGCCAGTATTATCCCTGTTCGCGGAGGCTTCATGGCGCGTATGCATACTCTGTGGTGCCAGAAACACCCAGAGCTTCAACACGTTTCGCATCAGTCTTTGCGAAATCAAGCCGACTACCTCCGGAAAATGGATATGTACGCGGAGCGCTTCCTCAAAAGGTGCTCGAACAAGCTGCAGACGAAGATGAAACGACATTAAGACCAACCGCAGAAAGTAGGCACCTTCTGGAAGATGATCACAATTTCAGTACAAGGAGGAACATCAACAGGCAAGTTCCTCTTAAGCCTCAAGATCTGGCGGAAATGGATACCTCCCTTCGTGGAGATATCTCGCAAGAGTCCGACCTCTGGACCATCAATTGCTCAGTTTATGGTGCTGCGAGAGCTTTGGCTGATTCAAATCGAAGGCTGAAACCGACGATGGATCAAACGCTTGCATCAACTGAACAAGAAAATTGGATGAGCAAGACAGAATGCATCCCGTGTTCAATGTGTGATTGACTACATAACATCTGGTAGACCGTTCACGGAAAGGGTTCGAAAGTTCGCCCAAGAACTAAGGACTTGAATCACACACTGAACAAGTCAAAGCTGCTGACAATCAAGCAGCATGTTGTTGACAAAATAAGGCTGTTATCTGACGCAAGGAGGAGGATACAGAAGAGGGAGAGATGGAACAGGGAGAATCAACAGTTTCTTGCTGACCCATCTCGCCTCTTCAGTGATCCCCCTATTTTTGTAAAAAATCCACCCAAGCCCAAGGAGGTAGAGACTTTTTGGAGAGAGGTGTACAAGATCCCGAAAACACTAGAGTTGAAAGAAGATACTGACAATATCATCCGCTTCAAGGAGTTTTGCGACAGCCTCATAAAATTTGAGGAGGAGTGCCCATCAGTCACTGCCGAAGAGGTGAAAAAAAACACTTAGAGGCACGAAGAACTTTTCCGGTGCTGGACCAGATTGTATTAAGAACTTTTGGTGGAAGAAGTTTACTTCTATACACCAACATTTGGCACGCATATTCGCCTCATATTTAAAGTCGGAGACGCCCATTCCGCAGTGGCTGGTGTTAGGACGCACTATACCCAGATAGCAAACGTGCGGGGCACGTTACTCGCATGGCATGCGGGGCACGCGGTGCGTGCTGGGTGCGAGGCATATGGGTCGCACTTGGTGAGGGGCACGTACATGCGAGGCATATGCGACGCACTTTGTGATAGGCGCACTATGTGCGACGCATGTGTGCCGCACTTTGTGAGGGTCATTATATACATGATATATAAGTAATAAGCACTTTTTTTTTGTAAAAGTAGTGTAGTAAACTATTATTATTGTAATGAAATTTTTAAAAATATTGATAATTATTATAATTAAAGATTGAATTAATTGATATTGTAAATATGGTTTAATATAGTATAGTTTCAACATACAATATGCATTTTATTCATTTTGAAACTACAATTTCCAACTTTAATCGACTATACAAATAATTTCAATCAGCCTGTATTTAAAAACTGCGCGCATTAGCTGAATAATATACGGCGCAGGCCCCGTCGCGTCGGTCGAACGGTCATCGCCCGACGCGCCGTATCGGCTGTTGTCGACTTCCGTTGTCGTGCGTTGTGACGGTTATTTGTCACTGTTTCGTTTTGTTTTTCGTTTTTTGTTCCTTTCGACTTGTGTCGAATCGTGCAATATATTCAGTGGCGTGTGTGTCAGGATATTTGGACAAGTACGGTGTATGAATCTCGTCTGCGGTAAGTAAAATATTTTTCATGTTTATACATGCATAACCTCACACAAAACATCACTTTCAGCGTGAATAGTTTTACAAGATTTTGTAAATTAACCTCTTTCAAAGTAGAAAATAATAGCAATCAAATAATTTCCTACTTTCAAAGAGGTTAATTTAAAAAATCTTGTAAAACTATTCACGCTGAAAGTGATGTTTTGTGTGAGG
>CAKNXH010052845.1:0-17739 GCA_932178445.1 Andricus quercusramuli
ATGAGCGACCTTCCAGGGCTTCCGTTTTCTCTTACCATCAATTGCATTTTCAACGATTTAAAATTTACCATTTTTCTAGTGACTTTCCTTCACAGAGGATTACCCGTTTGGCTCTGCCCTGTTCCCATGCTTTCTCTTATTTCTTCCAGCTTTTTCATCCACATCACTCCCTGTCCATTACCATCCAAGATCCATCTCACACACTCATCCACACTCAACTGTCCATCTTCCTCTCCTGTACACCTCTCTAACACATGTGCCCATGACTCCACCTCGTATCCACATACTCTGCACAAATTATCCTCTTCATCCATCCAATATCTACAAGATCTCACTCCTTCCCCCATTCTAAACCGTACCACCCTATTCCATTTGTCTTCCTTTTTCATCTTTTGCAAATATTCTGGTTCCGTCAACCCTTTGACCATCATATACCATCTATTGTACTTCGAATCCATAATCTTTCTCCATCTCTCTTCTCCTTGTCTTACTAATAGCTCTAATTCTATGTTCTGCCAATCCAGAACCCCTTCCTGCATATCACAAACATTCCTCATTTTTGTCCTTTCTTCCTCCAATTTCGAGTTTCCCAAATTTCCTCTCGTCTCCTTGTTCCGAACTTCGTCCAAGCATACTTGTGCTATCCTGCTCCCCTCCCCCCTTTTCAGTTTCTCTTCAAACCTCCAGGCTCTCTTAATTTGTCTCGTTACCATTTTCTCCCTTCCTAGTTCTTCCCTCAACATGTATCCTGGGCAACTCCAACTAACCCCCATTACCCATCTCAGAAATCTCTCATGCATACTTTCCACTTTCCTATGTTCTTTCCATCCCCAGACTTCTACCCCATAACCCAATACCGCCCATACCAACGCATCAAACAACCAGACCCTCATTCTCCAATCGTCCTTGAACCTTCTCTTTCCTATACCCCATACTTGGCCCATTACTTTGCTCGCACATTCGATTCTCTTCCTCACCTGCACCTCGTTTCCCCCTCCTGCCTCAAACCAGAAACCTAGGTAACAGAACTCCTCCACAGTTTCCACTGTTTGTCCGTTCATCTTCCAACCGTAACCTATTTTGGTATTTCTCTTTCTGAAGCACATCACCTTGGTCTTCCCTACGTTCACCGTCAGTTCTTTTGCTCGTACATATTCTTCGAAAATTTTTATCATTAGGTTCATACCCTTCTCATCGTCTGCTAATAGAACTACGTCGTCCGCGTATGCTAGGGAGTATAGTTTGCTATTACCTAGGATCGTCCCCCCTTTCCCTTTCTCCTTTAGCTTCTCCTCTAAGTCTGCCAGCAGCATATTAAAGAGCAGCGGACTCAACGGGCACCCTTGCCTAAGACCTCTTTCTGTCCAGAAAACCTCCCCTTTTTTCCCCCCTATCTTCACCCTAATCCTGGTTTCAGTAAAAATTTCCTTTATCCTCTTCACTAACCCTTCCTCTATTCCCTTCTCTTTCATTGCCTGCCATAGAACTTTTCTATTCACTGAGTCAAAAGCTGCTTTAAAATCTACGAACAAGGCTACTAATTTCCCTTTTTTTCTCCCTAAGTTTCTGTTAACCAAGTAGTTGAGTACGTAAATGTTATCTATTGTTCCCATCCCTTTTCTAAATCCCGTCTGATTGTGTGGGATACTTTGTTTCTCTTCTATCTGACTCTCCAACCTTTTTCTTAGAATTTCCGTGTATATTTTATAACCCACTGGCATGAGGGTGATCCCTCTGTACTCTTCTACCTTCTTACCATCCCCTTTCTTGACAAGCGGTACCACCAGCCCTGTCCTCCACTCCTCCGGCCACCCTTCTCCTTTCCAGACCTTGTTGCAGATCTTCCACATCCCTTCCCTAGTCCCTTCTCCTCCATACTTTATCGCTTCGTTCTCCATACCATCCTCTCCTGTAGCCTTGCTTCTTTTTAGTCTATCTATCGCCTCATTCACTTCTTCTCTTGTTATTTCGTTCACTTCCTCCCTTTCTCCCTGTACTGTCTTTCTATTTTCCCCTTCGATCCTATTTTGTTCTCCCCCTAGCAGACCCTTAAAATAATCCGTCCATTCATCCATTTCTATTTCTTCATTCACGCCCCTCCTTCCTCCTCTTTCCCTGTTTATCACATCCCAAACCCTACCTTCTTTGATTGCTTTTTCTACTTCTTCCTTGTATTTCTCCTTTCCTTTTTGCTTTTTCCCTTCCAGCATCCTCTCATGTTCTCTTTTTCTCATGTTGTACTCCGCCTTCTCTATTTCTCCTTTCCTCCATTTTCTTACAGACTCTTTCATTCTCTCCTTACTCTCCCTGCATTCCTCATCCCACCAGCCTCTCTTTCCCTTTTCTCTTCCTTCTTTCGCACCTATCTCATCCCTTACCTTCTCAATCGACCCTGTCAACCTCTCAATCAACACGTCTACTTCCTCCTCCTTCTCATATCTAACATTCTCCTTTTCCATTTTTTGTTCAAACACTTTTAATTTATCTAACCCCCAGTCTCCCATTTTCGCGTTCCTTTCCCCCCCTCTTTCCTTTCTCCCTCTACCGCGCTTGTGGACGCCACCTTTCAGTGTCGCTATTACTGGGAAGTGCTCGGACCCTATCTCATTCCCCACCTTCATACTGCATATCATATTCCTCATTCTTTCTTCCGCCAGGATGTAGTCTATAACCGTCTCTCCCTTACCTACAAATGTGATCTCTCCCTTCTCATCTCCTTTCATATTGCCATTACATATGAACCATCCTGTTTCTCCTATTACTTCTAGTAACCTCCTCCCCTCCCTGTCTATCTCCCTATGTTTGGAGCTCCTTATATAGGCCTCCTCTTCTTCATCCCAAGTCCCTCCCCCTTGCTCGCCAGTCCAAGCATTCAAGTCACCTCCTATCAAAACCAACTCTTCCTTCTTTTCCTCCATCCACCTCCTTATTTCTCTCCAACCTTCCTCTTCCCCTCTTCTTCTATATACACAAACCACCGCTATTTTGACTTTTCCAATTACAATCCTTCTTACCATTGTTCCATCCTTTTCCTCTCTATCCTCCTCTGTTCTCCCTTTTACTGCCAGTTCTTTTCTCACCCCCGAGACCATGCCGCCCATCCCTCTACCTTTAACGTGTTCCTTTCTCGATTCTTGCATTGTCCACACATACCCTTTAGGTAGCATCCTTTTCATCCCCTTCCAATCCTTCTCATCTGCCCATGTTTCACTCATCATAATCACATCCCATTTTTCTAACTCCCGCCAAAATCCTTCATTCTTGTTCTTCAAGCCTGACACATTCCAGAAAGCTATTTTTACGTTTTTCCCATCCCTTCCCTCTCCTATCCTCCTTACTTTTCTTCCGCCTTGCTTTTTGGAAACCCCTCTGTTTGCTCGCTAACATCTTTTGTATCTTCCTTTTTTCTACCTTTCTCAACTCTTTTTTCCTTCTTCCTTATTTCTTCTGATTCCTCGTCCCAGAACCATTCCTCTCCATTTATCCATAATCTGTCTCTCCCTATCCATACCATGTGCCCCTTTTTCCTCTCTATCCATGCCCTCTGGTCTATTTGCCATCTCCTTTTCCTCTCCCTCCATGTCAGATCCTCTTCAATTCTTTCCCTTCTTCCTTTCAATAATTTTTTGTTCTCCATAATTTTCTTTTTCTCCTCCTCACTCCCTACTTTTACTACAAACATTCCTTCCTTTCCTTCGTTCGTCCCTCCTATCCTCTTAACTCCTTCTACCCTTACCTGCACTCCAATATTTCTCAGAAGATTTATGATTTCCGCCTCCCCTGTTTCACTCTCCATTGTCAATCCCTTAATAATTATGTTATTTTTTCTCTTTGCCTTTTCTTCCCCTTCCAATCTCCTTTCAATGTCACTCAGTCTCTTCTTCAATCTTTCATTCTCATTTTGCACGTTCTTATTACTCCCTATGTCTATTTCCGCACCCTCTGTTTCTTTCCCCATATGTTCATTCCTCAATTCTAAGTTGTTCACCCGTTCTTCCAGCTGTTTTATCTCAATATTTCTCCTTTCGTCATCCTCCTTCTGTCTATTCTCTATGCTCTCTAGCTTACGCCATACCTTATCCTTCTCCTCTTTCCAGATTTTATCCCACTCCTCCCACTTTTCTCTTACTTTCCTTACTTCCCCCCCTTACAGCATTTCCCTGTCTATTCATGTCTTCCAAACTTCTCCTTGTTTCCTCTCTAAACCCTTTTATGAGAGCCTCTAATTTTTCAAACATCCCTCCGTCCCCCCTATCTCTATCTGGTGTTTTCCGTTTAGTGAGTTTATTCCTGCCTTTCTTGCTTTCCTTATCCGTTTCTAACTCATCGTCCCCTTCCTCTCTTTTTCTTTTGTCTTCCCCCTCACTACTGGTCACGTTTCCTTTTTTTCGCCATTCGTCCAAACTTCGATTCGAGCCCGCGCTGCCTAGTTTGTTCAGGCGTTGTAGGTTAGAGGGCCTCCCGCCTTTATGGGCCGTACCTGAATCCCTTCTCTCTGCCATCCCCACCCTAGTCGGCGTCTTAAACGACTCTTGACCGCTACCACTACCGCTACTGTCCCCCTTCACTCCACTAACCGAGCTCGCAACCTCGTCAGCAATTGCCTCATCTCCCGCCTGACCTCTGGCGCCCGTTTGCGGACTTCTTACCGTCGTCGACATCCCCGTATCCAACCTTACCCACTGTTCCACGACGCTACCCTCTCTTCACCTGCCTATCTCTTACCCCCCTTGCCGCACAACAATTTTTCACTCCTAACCTCAAAACTTTCGTACACTCCAATTTCCTTTTCACACACCTCACTTTCAACCTCTACACCCTTGCCTACACTCACCCTTCTTCCTTCACACCTGATCTCCGCACTCAATGCCCTTTCTCCTTCCACACACGCTGATTCCCTTCACCAGAGCCAAAAAAACCAACACTTGACACAAAACAGTTCTCTCGCGATCGGTACCGAAAACGGAAGCCTCGAAGCTTCAAGTAGAATAGTTCATTTTCTAGTGAAAAAAAATTTTAGATAAAGAAAAAACGAATTTTCAAACAAAATAGCTCATTCTTCAATGAAAGAGATGAAGTTTAAATTACTATAATGATGAATTTTCAAGCAAAAAAAAAATTAAATTTTAATAAGAGTTTCACTTTCAACCATACATTTTCATTCTAGAAAAGATGAATTTTGAACGTCAAATGTAGTAGTTGATATTTCAATCAAAAAAGGATTTTAATTTTTAATCAAAAAAGCTTTCAATTTAAAAAATTTAATTTTCAATCAAAATTAGTTGAATTCAACTAAAAAAGAGGACTTTGCAACATAAGTTATATTTTTAGCTAAGAAAGATATAACAACGTTATAAACCGCAGTTAAACCTGTCAAACATTGAATCCAAGCTTTTAGGTTATCTCATCGAAAGCAGATAACTTTACTTGTATATTGAGAAAAGGAATTTAATTCAATATGTAGTAATCATAAGGTAAATGACATATTTTTTACTTACTGTAAAATATAAATATGAGTGTTTACTTACAATCTTTTGACAGCTTGAATCCATTTTTGCCTTTTTTCTCTTTGCCAAGGTCTGCTTGGAAATCGATAAAATTGCAACTCCGGATTTTTACATTCTGTGTTAGGACATCCCACAACACAACAGTACCTTCGACCCATACTTTAAATAAAACTAATCTCAAAAAAATTACACTAATCACACTAATTAATGCCGGCAAGTACTTGTTTACATACGGTCGAGCACGTGGCATCACTTCCCGGTAATACGCGGAACTGCCGCCAGGGTCCCATACTGGCGCCACCGTAGCTACCCTTTAGGCGTATAAGAATAAAATATTCTAAATCTATTAATGACTGATATCATCACAAACGAAATAGTACATTGTGATACGAGTATGGAAAAGCGGACTTTTGATGAAGGTTGTGATGTCAATTACACAACCCTTATAGATGTCCGCTTTTTTGCACGAGTGTCACATACTACTTTTTATAAGAAATGCAGAAAAAGTCCTATTGGAGACAAGTATGTACAGTGCATGGGGTAGGGGTCCGGGGTGAAGCACCGGCGGGTCCCAAGGGCGAAACCCTGGTGGGGAGTTCGGGGGGGGGGGGGGCGAAAGGAAAAAAAATACTTTCGATGTGTCGCATATCTATTAGTTAAAAAATAAATTTTTTTTAAATATCTCTCAAGATCTGACATATATGCAAAAAAAAATTATTTTAACCTGTTTCCGAACTAAAAAATATTTCCGAAATGTATTACAAATAAATTGAAGAATAATAATGGTAAACACAATAATTAAAAAGATTTATTTATGAAGAGAACAAGCTTTTTTTTTAATCACAAAGAGTTATTTGCTAAAAGTGTTACGACTCGAACTCGTTTTTATATTTTCACATCAAAACAAATAACTGAGCACGCCTAGAAAATGGCTGACCGTAATTCTCACTCGTTGTCATAGTTGACCAAAGTATACAAAAAGTGACTAGCATGTTCAAAAGTATGCGAAAAAGGTAACTAGTGTGTCGAAAGGAAACTATGGTTGATTTACACATGCGCAGTACTTTTTTAGTATTAGGTGCGCAAATAAATTCTCGCTGTTTGTCAATAGATGGCTCCAGCAGTAAGTGCGGGTCGATTTTGACATATCCAAAACGCCATATGGTAAACAAACCGTTGCGTTGTGACACTAGGGTGGTTCTTATTTATACTTGGTAGATTTTTTTTCTCGAATTTCTCCACTCTCACCCCCCAGTTTTGTTCGAATGCCCCAAAAAAAATCTCCAAATTTGAGCAAAATGGGTCAATATTTAGGAGTCGCGCAAAGACCATGAAATTTCCTATTGATTTAACATGGGAAAAAGTCAGCTTTTTGTAAATCTAATATTTAAACCTGATAATATATTACAAATAATTCTGTGTTTTAGTATATTGTTCAGAATTTGCCAGAGAATAAGAATCAATCATAAATTTTTAGTTTGAATAATTTTAAGCCACTCTTATGGGTCCCCAAAGAAAACCCCATAAGTGACAAATGTGAATTTTACGTAATATTGCGGTTTATTGACGCTTCTTAAACGTTTTTTTTACATAAATAATCATTGATTAATAATTTAAGAATATCCCGTGATTTGTTAACTAATATTCAATTGTTTAAACAATTTGAATTTGTTTAAATATTTGTTTTTTTTTTCAGCTAACTCGCGAAATGGACGTATTTTCTAGACATTATGAGTTATTTAACCAATAATAACAATAAAATAATTTGTTCAAATAATTTTACAATTATTTAAATAATACGTATTTGTTCAAGCATATATTGTACCTGAAAAAAATCAGCAGAAACATTTTCTCACTAAATTTTCGACAAATTTTAATATTTTTAACTACTAATTTGTTTATTACGAATACTCGTAGATATTTAAACAAACTAAAATTTCTTGAACAATTTTTTTGTTTATTTTGTTGTTGTTATTTTTCGAAAGATTGACATATTTTCATGTTTTACTTCGCTTTTTAAGACTAATCTTAAATTTGTAAACAAATTAAAATGGTTTAAACCGCAATATTGCGTAAAATTCACATTTTTCACTTATGGGGTTTTCTTTGGGGACCTATAAGAGTGGCTTAAAATTATTAAACCTAAAAATTTATGATTGATTCTTATTCTCTGACAAATTCAGAACAATATACTTTGTAACATATTATCGCGTTTAAATATTAGATTTACAAAAAGCTGACTTTTTCCCATGTTAAATCAATGGGAAACTTTATGGTCTTTGCGTGACCCCTAAATATTAACCGATTTTGCTTAAATTTGGAGTTTTTTTTTTCGGGCATTCGAACAAAACTGGGGGATGAGAGCAGAGAAATTCGAAAAGTGAAAAATAAGGGCCACCCTATTATAACACATTAGTGACCTTTTTTTTGGCGTCATACTTTTGGTTGTGTGAAAATGTCTGATTTTGTGCCAAATAATCGTCATTTGCGGGAAGTGTTGATTTTCTTCATTCATTCGAAGAAAACGGCGGTGGAACCGCATCGAGAGCTCCAAAAAGTTCACGGAGATGCTACTCTAAGTGAAAAAACGCAGAGGAGATGTTTGATGTTGAGATTATTTTTATTTATTTATTTTTTTTTTCCTTTCTTTATTTTTTCTATCTATTTTTTTTAAAGATGTTTCTCCTTGCCAAACGCCAGAAGAGCTTGCTTCACCATTAGGAGTTATCCGCCAAGCCATTTCCAAGCAATTGTATATGTTGGGAATGATTTAAAAACAAGGAACTTGGGTTTCTTATGATTTGAAGTCAAGGGACCTTGAGCTTCTTTTTTTGACCTGTGAACAACTGCTTCAGCGGCAAAAAATGAAGGGTCTTCTTCATCGCATCGTGACGGGTGATGAAAAATGGATTCATTACAGCAACCCTAAGAGAAGAAAGTCATGGGGACTGCCTGGTCATGCTTCTACGTAGTCGGCTCGGCCGAATATTCACGCTGCGAAGGTTATGATGTCTATTTGGTGGGACCAGGTCCGTATTGTTTATTATGAGCTGTTAAAACCGAACGAAACCATCACTGGGGAACGGTATCGACTTAAATTGATGCGATTGAGCCGAGCACTGCGCGAAAAACGGCCACAATATGAGCAGAGGCACGAAAAAGTGATTCTACAGATTGCGATTATTACATGTTCCGGTCGATGGCACATGGTCTGTTTGATCAGCAGTTCCGCTCATATGAAGACATCCAAAAATGGCTTGATTCGTGGATAGCCTCAAAAGATGAACACTTTTACCGTAACGGTGTTCGAGCTCTACCAGAAAGATGGCAAAAAGTTGTAGCTAACGATGGGCAATACTTTGAATAATTCATTTGTAACCATTTTTCACACTAAAGTTGCATTTTCATAAAAAAACAGCGAGAACTTATTTTCGCACCTAATGCCTTACTAAAAAGTGTCACTTTTGGCATATTTTTCAGTACGAAAAGAGGGACTTTTTGTGCATGTGTTATAAAAAGTGATTTTGTGATTATCAAAAACAATTATTTTTTTTGTACATGAACTCATTCTTAAATTTTTACGACCTATTCGAATTAAAATTATTCATTTTTATTTCCTTCTGTGAAAAAGTAATGTAAGTTAGTGTTTCTGATCAAATGAAACATTATAAACTGAGAAATTATCATTCTAAACTGGAAGAATTCAAATTGTAGTCCTTAAAGTTTAATTTAACAATAAATTTTAAGCTTAAAAGCCTTCTAAATCGAAAAATATTGGATAAAAATCTACAAATATTTCTTAGTCGCCTATATATAAATATTTTAATACCCAAATGTTGAAGTTGAACAACTTAAATATTTGAAGCGCCTGAGCTCTGATGATATACAATTTAAAATGAAATCTGGTCTAATTGGACTAAATTTGGTCTACATTGGTCCGCGTATCATTTGACTAATCCCATCTGATTAAAGATCTTTCCACTCAGCAACAAAAAATAAAATTTGACAAATTACTTCCAGTAAGGCACACACCATCAACACAGTAAAAAACATCTCTAACCATCCTCTCAGCAATAAAATGATTTCAGCCTTATCTAAAGGACATCATTTTACAGTAACTCCCTCCAAAATCCGGAAAGAAAAATCATCAGTAATTTAGAATCCACAATATATACCCTTCCACTCGAAAAAGCGAATGACATACGTCGTAGGATGGCCAACATCTTACGCCAAGTCCAACTTTTCCCCTGAAACTTAAAAAAAAAAACAAGAAAAAACAGAAATTAAATAACTCATTTAGAATAAAGACATAATATTACCTGCAGACAAAGGCAACACAATATAAGTAATGAATAAAGAAGACTATAACAACAAAATCATGGATCTTCCGACAAAACCCCTTCTAAAAGACTCAAAACTTGACAGTGAAACAATATCTAAATTAATACTTAGTAATCCTATCTCTCCCAAACTTTACAGACTCTCAAAAATCTACAAAAACAAGATTCCACTCAGACCGATCATCAGCACAATAAACTCACCAACTTACAACCTAGCACGCTTCCTCGCCAAAGAACTGAATCCTTTCGCAGGAAACTATCACACTTACAAAATTTGTTTGACTTTATCAGAAAGATGAGACATTCAAATACAACCCCAAGACATCCTAGTGAGTTTCGATGTAGTGTCTCTCTTTATAAAAGTACCAATCTCTGATACAGTCGATATTATTAAATCCTTTACAAACTTCCCCTCCAATCTCATACCTTTGATAGAACACTGTCTCAATAATACCTGATTCTCTTTCAATAACCAATTCTACGAACAAACCTCAGGAGCAGCAGTGGGATCTCCAATCTCACCTGTAATAGCCAACATCTTTATGGAAAATCTAGAAACTAAAATCTTCAACCAATCCAAGCTTAAACCGAAATTTTGGTGCCGTTACGTTGACGACACTTTTGTCATCTGGAGACATGGACTAGATGAACTACACAAGTTTTTTGATTTGATCAATCGATTACACCCTAATATCCAGTTAGCCAAGGAAATTTAACAAAGGGGAAAACTGCCTTTCTGGGACTTACTAGTTTCCAAAAGATCGGATATCACATTAGGACATGAAGTTTACAGAAAACCCACCTATACAAACAGATTCCTACATGCCTCCTCCAACCACCACCCATCTCGAAAGCAATCAGTCTTCAGCTCCCTTGTATACAGAGCTGTCGCCATAACAGATAAAGATAACTTACAACAGGAATTACAAAACTCTGAATAAATCCTAATACAAAACGATTACACAAACAAACAAATTGATAAGGCAATAAGAAAATACACTAAAAAAACAAGTCAACATAACCTACTAAAGAAAGAGAGAGAAAAACGAACACCATCATACCCTACATTCAAGGTCTCACAGAACAAATAGGAAGAATTGTCAACAAACACAACATCCAAACTATATTTAATCCACCTGCGGAAATAGAATAACTTCTAAATAACCCTAAAGATAAAAAGGCACCTTTCAGTGATCCGGGAGTATATAAAATCCCTTGTTCTTGTGGCAAATTCTATATTGGAGAAACCGGGAGATCGGTGAGCCAACGTGTAAAGGAACCTGAGAGTAAAGTCAGGCTAAAACATTTCACGCAGTCAGCAGTAGCTGAGCACCATATCGAAACAGGACATACAGTAGAAGTCCGATAAGTTTCTGATTTCGGGGCTGTAGGGGCGGAAAATTCCAGGAATTGAGGACTTATCGGATGCCCCCTCTAGTAGCACGATATTAGGTGCGCGCATGCGTATGACTGATGCGCGAATCATAAGCAAAATAGCACACGTAGTGGGAGAACCCCAATTAGTGTGCGTGCCGTGCGTGTGATGACATTTTAAGGGGAGTGTACACTTATCGGACGGCAACTTATCGGACTTGTACTGTAGTATTTTATTTGAAAAAACAACCGTCATCGCAGAATCGTACAATGTTTTTCCAGGAGAACAGAGAAGCAATCGAAATCTTAAAACACCCCAATAGCATCAATAGGGACAATGGATATAATACCAATCCGATTTGTCTTTCCGTACTCACGACTTTTTAAAAAAAGACTTGATTGGTCAATCAAGTTCGACCAGTCCCTACGATGGGGCGCTCTGGCCAATCACAGGCATCGTAGAAGAAGTGAACTGCAATGTTCACGAAACCTCGGCAAAACGTGTCATTTTGCGCACGATTGAAACCCGAAAAACCTCCTTTAAATTTATGAAAATGAAAGCGTTCAAAATGGAATTTTAAGTATTGAAAACCAGTACAAGGTGGATAGAAAAACTTTTGAATTCATAATATTGATAAAGGATAAACAATTGGGGGAAATATTACAAACGAAATTGAAGCTGGAACACTCATTTTGAAGATAGCAATGCTATCATATAAATTATATTAGCCTTTTATTCTATATTTTATGCTTTTTCAACACGTTGCAATTTTATTCAGACGGTACTCTTCTAGTACGAATTAAATATTCAAAATTGAAGCCTTTGCAAACAGTTGCCAATGGACATCGTGTATAAATTCATGAAGCAATAATCTAAGAATGTTATTCGAAATTATTTTTTCATTTATACAGCGACTATTTTTTAATATTTTAGAAAAATTGTACGTGCTTCAAACTGTGTCGTATTACAATTGCAAGAATGACAGTCATTGCTACCAACTATCATTGACAAAAATCTACGAATAATTTTATTTGGTTATGTTGGTCATAAGCAAAGTCATGCATTGCTTATTTATTTTAAAGTTGTTTGGTTGGTAGCACTTAGTTGTTC
Organism: Andricus quercusramuli; assembly: GCA_932178445.1. Classification (NCBI taxonomy): domain Eukaryota; kingdom Metazoa; phylum Arthropoda; class Insecta; order Hymenoptera; family Cynipidae; genus Andricus; species Andricus quercusramuli. Next base: position 12,333 of record CAKNXH010052845.1, read on the forward strand.
GTGCTTGCAACCTAAAAGCAAAATAATTAGAGGAAAGGGCTCGAATTTGATATACCAACTCTTTTTCGATGGATTGCTGGGACTCTATGAACCGAAATTCGACCAACAATAGGTCATCCGAAAGGTTATTTAATAACCTTTCGAATGGTTCGATTGATTTTTTCATATCAACAAGTTTTTTTTAAATAAAGATTTTCCAAAAAACGAGTTTTTCGAACATCGGTAAATGGTGGCTCTAATTTGATATACCTATAAAAACATCGAAAAAGTATAATCGAATCTGGTATTTGACATTCTGAAATCTGCAAAGAAGACAAATTGGACAATAAGCGTTAGTATACACACTACACTCGTCATTGTTAGGATCACATGAATCCACACTAAACAAGCACAAATATACACACACTTACGTGCATAAATACATGAACCCATTTTTTTAACATTCAGGAAGTTGAATAATGTCTAACTGTGATTTTCTGGTATATCAAATTCGAGCCACCCATGGTACAAAATGTTCATGTTTAAAAAGCATAACCACTGAACAGAAGCATCTCCATATCTACCGAGCAATACTATCCTACTAACCCTACTTCACTACTACATACAACATTTATTGGAAAAACTACATTCCCGAAATAATGAATAATCATTCAAGACTTCCCTGCAATGAACTCAGGATATCCGATTTTTTATTTTTGTGTCTCACTCTTTTTGTGAAGCGAATTAAACAGTGAAACTGTCACTATTTTCCACTACACTTGAGTGCGTTCAGTTCCTACTATCGCCAACCTAGTACATGTTTTAGTTTTCCAGAAATCCAGGTGGCTCGAATTCAAGCCCTATATCAAATTCGAGCCATTTCCTCTACTTTTATTATAACTAAGCTTAACATGACAACAATTTTTTTATCTCTTAACGAATTAAATTTCTCATGAAAACACGTAATATATATTTTTGATGAAACTTAAGAGAATTATTTATGGTATGTCGAAAGATTGCAAAAAAATGTTGAGGATTTTCTTGGATTTAAAACCTTTCACTTGATTTTATGGGATTTAACGGTTATTCGTTGCTTTTCAAATGATTTTAAGGGATTTCACACGTTTTCGAAATATTAAAAAAAAAAAAATTAGTCAAATTGCAGTCCCATTGCAGGGGGATACACCTAGAAGAAAGGGTTTCGTATATTATTTTTTGTAACGCACGCACGAAATGTTCGCTTTTCGAGGCATGTATCGCGTGCGGGAAGTGACCAATTCCAAAGCCGTGGTAAAAAGCAGTTATAAAAAGACTTTTTCTAGCTGCTGCGCTTGCGCTCTTTGAGCAAGATTACTTTTTCTAGCTGCTGCGCTTGCGCACTTCCAGCCAGGTTCCTTTTTCTTGCTGTTGCGCTTGCGCATTTCGATTCAGATTTACTTTCCAGGACCTCACTTCATTATGATTTTACGCTTGAGAGACTGATTGTGAGTAGTGAATAGAGATTGGACAAACTCGAAGAGATAAGTTACCATAAATGACTGATAAATTACCATCAATTACCGATAAATTACCGAAAATTTCAGAAATTTTTGGATACCTAAAATTTCCGGAAATTTATCAATTTTCCATAAATTTCAGGAAATTTGGGAAATTTATCAATTTTCCATAAATTTCCGGAAATTTTGGAAATTTTAAAATTTTTTCCAAAAAGCTTTGGCTACCTGAAATTACCGGAAATTAAGCAAATTTCCATAAATTTCTGGAATCTTTCCAAAATGCTTTGGAAACCTGAAATTTCCGATAATTTAGAAACTTTTCATAAATTTCCGGAAATTTGGGAAATTTAGCATTTTCCGGAAATTTTCGAATTTTTTTTAAAAAGCTTTAAATACCTTGAACTTCTGAACATTTTCGGTAAAATAAATATTTACCGGAAATTTCCAGAAATTTTTGGTAATTTTACCATAAATTCCCAAAAATTACCATAAATTTCCAAAAAAATTATTCTTATTGTTTCTCAAATCGAAAATTTCTTGCATTTGTTACAAAAAATATCGTGTGCAACAGGTGCTGAAACTAGACAGTTGCAACTCTTGTGAAGTTTACAGTACTTGCCATCGGCTCATCTTCGGGTCGTTTCCGGCTTGTCTTCGGCTCGTTTACAGCTCGCCTTCGGCTCGCTTCCAACTCGCCTACAACTCCCCTTCGACTCGCCTCTGGCTCGTACAGCAAACTTCACACTCGTGTGGAACTGCCTACTTTCCGCACTTGTAGCACAATATACTATTAACGTATTGTCGATAAATAACAACCCAACAACACTAAATTAGTCGTGACTAACCTAACATTAACTGGAAAGTCCGACGGACGGGTGGACACCATTGAAAGATTTCAAGAGATTTCAAAGGATTTAAAAATAATACTGACATAAAAAATTGCATGTACTTCCAGGGGTTTGAAAATAATTTAAATATTTCATGGGATTTTAAACAATCTCAAGTGATTTCAGAATATTCCGACTGTTTTCAAAAGATTTCATGGGGTTTCTATAGATTTCAAAGAAATTCAATAGACTTCAAGTGATTTCAATACATTTCTAGAAATTTCAAACCATTTTTAGCGATTTTACAGGATTTTATCGTGTATGAGGAGTTAGGGGTCGTGCATAAATTACGTAACACTTTTTGGGGGGAGGAGCGGTTCAGCTTAGTATTACATAATGGTGAAAAACTACAGAGAAAATTCGGAAAAAGCGTTACATAGGGGGCTATATTTAATAAAAATTTACGTAGTGATATTTTCAATAAAAACACGTGTTTATAAGTGTTGAATACTCGGATGCTTCAGATGAAAATAAATTTCAGTTTGCTGTCACGTGTTGTCGAGGCAGCCATTCGCCTGTTTACTATAACATAACTGGGGTATGCTGACTAACGCCCGACCAGTGCCTGACTAGAATTTTTTGGTTCTTCTAGTTCTAGTTTTTCTAGTCATGAGAAATAAAAAATCTTAGCAGTGCCTTGAAGGGTCCTGTTTAGAACTTACTAGTCCAGTTGTTCTAGTAAGATTCCGACTACTACCCTAATTGAAATGGGGACAAATGGGGCAGTTTCTACATGGGTTATGTACGTTCGGTGAATCCAACATTTTGTTACAGCTACACTGAGAAACCCTTGTTTGTATTTCTTGTTAAAAATCACACTAGATTTCACTATCTGAACTTTGCAATGAGAGGCAAAAAGCAAATTTTAATAATATTTACTAACCTCAATAGTAACTCGCAGCTACTTAAAGAATTATAAAATATATTGGAATAAAAGTTAAAACTATTGCATTTATTGTAAAAGACATTTGAAGTATTTATTAACCTCTGTAGTAAAACTGCAAGTCTGCACTATTTACTAATTTTGGTTGGAGAAAATAGTAAATTTGTTGGATTAATATCTGTAGAAGATAACATTATTTACAAAGTGCTGTAGTAAAATGATGCGCAGCGACCGTGCGCACCGAATTACTAACTGGCTAGCAAAATATGCTACAGTGGGAATAGTAAAAAAAATAAATACGTGTTGCTAACTTTCACACAAGCCTACCTACACACATGTTCTACATTTACCGCATAATTCACATTTATTTAAATTAAGAATTGACAACATTAGAAATTACATATATGTATATATTCTTAAAAGATAGTATTTTATATTATAAAGCTGAAACAGAAAAATCGGGTTAGAAGAAAACGAAGGGCTGGCGGGAATCGAACACGCGTCGCCGGGACAGCAGTCGGGCGATGATCCATCTACCTATAAGACATTGTGGGACTCAGAATGAAAACTTCCATATGACCTAAATGATAGAAAGTTTATTGGTTCTAATTCATTTAATCCTTAATTGATTAATATTCATGATATTTTTATAATTTTGAACAACAAAATTTTTAATGTAATTAAAATAAGTAAATATATTTTTTTTAATTACGTTTTTTTTGCGGATTTTGCATTGACACATAAATTAGATGTCATTTTCGCAACCTAAAAATATGATCGGCGATCGACACACGTCGGATGCACTCGGCCGCGCTCGGTCCAAGGCTCGATACTTTCTGCTAAATCAGTTAGTAATATTTAGTATATTATGTTATTTAAAATACTTATTACTTTTATTTTTTTTTGTACAATTTATTAATTTCTCTACTAATTTTTCCTACATCGGATTTTACTACAGAAAATAGTAAGGATTGCTATTACCAAATAGGAAATCTTCTTATAAAAATAGTATAACTTATTATTTATGTATTAAAATGTCGAAATTTAAGCATTTTGCCCCCATTCGCTATCCGTTTTAGTAATTTTTCTAACCTAAAGTTTCTCAGTGTATAACTAAAAATGAATACATTTGTTTCGGATTAGGCTTTCTTATTTCTTTTGGTGGTATAGACTTCAGGACCACTTAACGTACACTGTAAAAAATTTCTATTGAGTACGGACATGACCTTGATATTTACCGGATGACAGGCAGCGCCCGCGGCGGCCGAAGCCTAAAATATCTTAGGGATAGAATTTTGAAATTTACGTAAGATAGCACGTATGCATTGTTTTTAAATATAATAAATGCAAAAATGATTGCTTTAAAACGTATATGACGTTTTTCAAGAGGAAGCAAAATAATAGAGGGAACTTTCTTGGAAAAAGATTTCGTGAAAAAATTGTCTTTTCATTCCAGTTGAACCCGTTCTAGTTTCGTTGTTGGTCATGAACATACCCTAAAAATTACCGGTCGAATAACAAGCGGATTGATGATGAATATTTTAATAAAAACATGATTTCAAGCTATAAGTGATTCAATCGATTTTCACCCTAAAACGGTCAGTAAGGGAAAAATTTTAGCAGTCATTCATGTGGTGAGGGTGTAGAAGTTGAAAGTGAATGGAAGAAGCAAAATTCAGTGCAGCGTAATCAGACAGACGTCTGTTATAGTTCTCCCCCATACAACGTTAATTTACAGGTGTTTATCAAGTAAAAAATATATAACATAAATAGAAGTATTAGGGAAATCTATAATTATAATCACGAATTCCCTAACATTTTTCTTTATGTTAAAAATATTAATAAATTATAAATGATATACAGGACACTTCAAAAGTCGATTTTGACTTTTGAACTTTCCCATTGAAAATGAATGGGAAAAAATCAGTTTTTTCAAGTTTTTGGAATAATTTTTCAGGGTTTGGGACAATGTTACGGGAAAGTATAGGGGCTTGTTGAAAATTATCCACGGGAGCCTGAAAACTACCCTTGAAGCCAAAAATGTCAATTTTTTATGAAATCGACCTTTTGAGCACTTTATTCTCGTTTTTTACATTCTCATCCAGAGAAGGTATAAGATTTGTGTAAAATTTGTGGGGGGGGGGGGGGGGGGGGGGGGGGGG
>CAKNXH010052845.1:20280-33535 GCA_932178445.1 Andricus quercusramuli
CCCCCCCCCCCCCCCCCCCCCGCTTCCCGATTTTTGTCAAATGTCCATTTTTCAATAATAATTTAAAAATTTATCATATATATGTTCCAAAAACAACTTAGATACTTTTTTTCGCCCCTTTTCAGATAGTTGGAAGAAATCTTTCTGATTGTATGATTAATTAGACGGATACGGAAATGTACGCTGAAGTGAAGGAATTTCCTTCTTCATTTTAAAGCAATTACAAATTTAGTTATTTTTATCTGAAGAACATAGAACATAACATATTGTCATTGCGAACCGCGACAAACAAATCGCGCGCCGTGATCGCGCTCAAACTTTCGAGTTTACATTAAACGATGAACAGAAACGAGCGTGGAGCACGAGGTTTACATGATTTTTAAACTAAATACCGAGCGCGAAGCGCGACTTTCTTGATGAGAATGTGTTCCTTAAGGTCGATAGAACCTTAAGTAAATTAGTTCCTCTTTCTATGTAAAACTCACATAATTAAACCAAAAGCAGGTCATAACGATGAAGCTAACTAAGAGAGCATTAACCCGTGAAGCGCGCAATATTAAGCACATGAAGTTCGAAAACCGAGAGGAACCGAGCTTAAAGCGTCAGGCAAATGTGTCCGAGCGCGAAGCGCGAGATGAATGCCTAATCGAGCGCGAGATCCAGCAGGTGCGCGCCCTAGGCGCTCAAACTTGCGAGCGAAGCGAGCGATGAGAATGTGCCCGCGAAGCGGGCAGATTTTTGCACTTAAAATTATTTCTATTAGTCTAGTGGAATACTTATCAACATTGGTGAATACATTTTCTATTATTTGAACAAATTTATTTTGTTTTATATCATTTTTTTCGACATTTCGTTTTTTTCTGAAAATTATTACTATTGGTCTAGTTAAATGTTTATTGACATTGGTTTAGTAATTTTCAATTATTTGAACAAATAGAATTTCTTGGAATAATTTATTTTTTATTTGTTTAAATAATAATTGTGACTACTTCTTTAGTGGAATATTGATCAACATTGGTTGCTTAATTTTTAATTGTTTAAGCACATTCCATTTGCCATTTCACAAAATTTGTTAGTTTTTCTTTTCTGATATTTACATTACAACTTCTGATTGTTGGAAACAATAATTTTGTTATGTTTTTGAATTGGTTTTAAACAAGTGGAATTTGTTTACATAATTAAAAATTGATTAACCAATGTCGATAAATATTCCAGCAAAGAAATAGTAATAATTTTTTATTTCGAAAAATTTCGAACAAAATATTATTTAAACAAATTCCATTTGCTTAAATAATTGAAAATTAATTAGTCAATGTTAATAAATATTCCACTAGACCAACAGAAATAATTTTAGATAAAAAAACGACAATAGCGTGCTCGAAAGGTCGATTTGGAATCATATGGGGGGGGGGGATCGTTGGCCTCTAGTATGAAGAGAAATTTTGCCATGCGTTTTTGGACCTCCATAATGTACATGCCGTTTTTTTTAAATGAAATTTACAGACTTCTGTGATACGTTAAAAAAGCATAAAAATGCACATCAGGACCAGTATTTTTAAAACTTTTAAAGCATCACTTTACCACACAACAATTCGAATCGCCCTTCCTAGCTTTTTCACTGCGTTCTGCCACTTCTACCGTAATCAACAAACCTAAGAAAAAAGTTTTTTCACATAACATAGCGAATTGTTAAAAAAAAAGTTTCACTTAAAACTCAAGACAACTAATAAAGTACTCAATGCCATCTAAATTAAAATAAAATATACTACATAAATATTCTGGGATAAGTGAACTTTCTAACCTCAAAATCTGACAACTAGAATTACTTTTACAAAAATAATAGATCGTATAAATATGCAAATATATATAATATTACTTATCCAATTAACCTACATACTTTCTCGTTATCCGATAGTTAAACTCTTATTTTCAGTAAAAATTTATTTATTTTCAATCGCATGTAAACAAGTGGAATTCATCCCTGCAAAATCGCCGTTTTTAGGCCACAGATGGCGCCAGGGTGTTTCCGCGGCCGTACTCAATAGCGATTTTGATATAAATTTAATGGAAGTAATGTGCTTATATATATACGATTAGTAAATTGACCAAACATGTTTAGTACTCTGAACTAAAAGAAAATCATAATTTCTTGTGATTTTGGTTCATTTTTACAACTTAATTGAAATAAAAAGATAAGATTGCAAAAGGTTTGCTCATATGCACATCAATCAGGTTTGAAACGAGGTTTGAAATATGATGTGTGGCTGAAAGTTTTTCCGAAGAAGCAAACTGAAGGTGAAAATTTCAGATACGAGAAATAACTTCTATGTTAGTTATAAAATTTGGGAATTGAATTTGAAAAATTCACAGAAATACAATAATCTAAATTTCAGTTAAAAAGTCGCTTGACTTTCAAATGTAACCAAAAGGATCATTCGCCAGTTGAAAGTCAATCGATGATTGTAATATGACATCAAGTTGTTCGCTTTGTTGAAAGCCTTAGGGTGGCCTCCCATGATTGCAGAATGGCGTTGCGTTTTGCGTAATGCGTCAAAGCGTCAAATCACTAGACATTTCAGCCAATGATGTTCCGCTAGTAAGTAATCTAAAGAAACCACGGTGTGCCTGAACCAACTTTAAATGCAAGTTCATAGCACATTCAATTTTTTTGCTGGATTCGATTTAGGGGCTCAAAAATAGTGCGAAAAAAATTTTTTGGCCAAATCCCCCGAGCCGTTTTTGAAAAAAGTGTTTTTTACGGTTAAAAATGAATATTTTCAAAAAAAATGTAATACGTTTCCAATTTTTTCACTTTATTTAACGAAATATGGTCACTAAATATAATATCAGCCCATATCAATACTAAAACAAAAAATAATTTATTTTCACATAATATGTCGGGCATTGTATTCTTGTACAGCGTTTAGTAAGATACTTGGGTAATGAGGGTGTTTGCTCGAAACTTTATATTTAGCTCAGTTCGTTTTAAAATCCGAATGGAAAGATTCCATGGCTTGTTCACTGTAGAATCCAAGGCGTTTTTCCACTTCACGACAAAAATCAGGGACGTGAAAAAAAATCGCATGAACTTTAGGTGTAATTAAAATGTCCAAATCACAGTAACTTTGCTTAAACTCAGATATACAATCTACGTATTTCAGGTGTGATGTTGAAGAAAAAGAAGAATCAACGACGGATTGAAAAGCCTTAAAACACCTTACATATTTTAAACAACCATTGCTACATATTACACCCCATAAGTCGACTTTTTCAAATAGCATTTTGCAAGAATTACCTGCGAATGCTGGACTCCCATGTACAAACTCGAGGGTAACATTACACATCCTAGTCCATTGGAGACTGTCATCTTCGAATTCCGTCAGCAGGTGTTTATACATTTCGTTCGCCACCCCGAGCGTCAGATGTATTTCTGGTGGTGGAATTATCTCTAATATTTCGGTGTTAGCTTTTTCTGAGAATATTATAGGAGTATTTGTACATTTTTATACTTCTTCGCAGATGATGTTGTACTTCCACTGTCCTGCCACGCACAAAAATTCTCCTTACAATTCCCAACAGTTCTGTATTCCCCACACGCGTTTAATTCATCTTTTGATGCAGTGCACCAAGTGCAAGGAAACCTGCTTGCGTGCGACATGATGCCCGTCCACACGTTGGCAAGTTTTAAATCAGTTGCTATTGCCCCTTTTAAATCCTTCAATTCTAAGAGTGACCACAGAAATATTAGAAATAATTCCACCACCAGAACTACATCTGATGCTCGGGGTTGTGAACAAAATTTATAAATACATGGTGACGTAATTCGAAGATGACAGTCTCCAATGGGTTAGGATGTGTAATTTTACTCGCGAGTTTGTACACGGGAGTCCAGCGTTCGCAAGTAATTCTTTCAAAATGCTGTTTGAAGAAATCGACTTATTGCGTGGAATATGTAGCATTGGTTGTTTAAAATATTTAAGGTGCTTTAAGGCTTTTCAATCCGTCGTTGGTTCTTGTTTTTCTTCAACATTACACCCGAAATACGCAGATTGTATATCTGAGTTTAAATTTCGATTTCAATTACACCTAAAGTTCACGCGTTTTTTATTTCATGTCCCTGATTTTTGTCGTGAAGTGGAAGAAGGCCTTGGATTTTATAGTGAACAAGCCATGGAATCTTTCCATCCGGATTTTAAAACGACCTGGGCTAAATATAAAGTTTCGAGCACACAACCTCATTACCCAAGTAACTTACTAAAAGCTGCACAAGAATACAATGCCCGACATATGTAAAAATAAATTATTTTTTGTTTCAGTATTGGTATGGACTGATATTATATTTAGTAACCATATTTCGTTAAATAAAGTGAAAGAATTGGAAATGCATCACATATTTTTGAAGTTTTTGATTTTTATCCCATAAAAAACACTTTTTTCAAAAACGGCTCGGGGGATTTGGCTCAAAATTTTTTTGCACACCATTTTTGAGCCCCTAAATCGAATCCAGCAAAAAAATTGGATGTGCTATGAACTTGAATTTAAAGTTGGTTCAGGCACACCGTGAAACACTTTCATTAGCTGAAATGTGTAGTGATTTGACGTATTACGCAAAACGCAACGCCACTCTGCAACCATGGGAAGCCACCCTTATATACGTAAAATGAATTTTTAAGGTTATTTTAAGACACAAAGATTGTTGACATCCCGTCCACCCTTAACTTAATATTTTTGGACCTTGGAACATAACCTACTATTTATTATTATTATACATGGACAGGGTCATCTAAGTCCCATATAGCACTGAGGTTATCTAACGAAATTTATTTCCCGTAAAAACTTGGAACTTTTCTTTGCCTCCTTGACAATGTATTCTTTGGAATTTTACAATGCAATTTTTTTGTATATATATAAGTGAAAACATATCGCAAACAATCAAAATATACGCATAACCAGCATATCGAGATCCACGCGTGAATCGACATTTTTCCTAAATGTTCGCGCATTGTAGTTCGCGCACTACTTTTTTTTTTTTTTTTTGCTGGAACAAAGGAATTTCAGATTGCACGACTGAAAATCATTCGAAAGATAACATACCTATCAGTTGTTCATTGTATTACTACATATTTTAGTTAGAGACACGGTATTTAAGACCAATTTATGGTTGAAATTAATTGATTTAATTAAGTGAAGGTAAAAACAAAATTCAGTTATTCTTAAAAGTCAGATTCTTGTATTACTGTGTTTGTTGTCATTTAAGTTTGCTATAACGGGAATTGAAATTTACTGTACCAAAGTATAGTAAAATTGTGTTCTCAATTCTTCTAATCATAGGGTTCACAGTCTTTCCCTTATTTTGCTGAATTTTCCCCTTTTTCGAAATCCCCCTTTTCCCCTATTGTCGAAAAACTTTCTCTTTAAATATATGACGTGCCTCGTCGTCCCGAAATTCGGAATGACTAGTACATTATTTTTCATAAGCTTGGCTAGACGTCCCGAAAATTCGAGACGACTATGCCATCCCCTTTTCCAACTGCCCCAATTCTTCGGAACAACTAGGCACAGCCTTCAATATTTTTTCGTTGAGTCTATACTATACTAATTTATATATTAAATAGGAATCTGCATTATCATCGGAGATGGTAATTATCGATCCGTTGAGAAATCCAATCCAGTCCAATCGCACATACTGTGAATAATGGAAATCTACAATATCGATCAAAGTTAAATCCTCTAATACAGAAAAATTATTTCGTCATCACAGACTAGATGGAGATATAAATTAAAATTTATTAAATTAAAATTCAAAGGAGAGAGATCCTTTTTTATATTCTCACCAGAGAAAGTATTAGATTTGTGTAAAATTTGACAGCCCTCGTTTTTGTCAAATGTCCACGTTTTGAGACCCCCTGAACCCAAAAAACAGGTTTTCGTGAATGTGTCTGACTGTATGTGGGTATGTGTGCATGTGGGCCTGTATGTAGATTTTTAGTCTGTTAGCACGATAACTTTCGAAAGAATTGACAGATTCGATTGGACTTTGGTATACTCTTCAAGTGTCCTAAAATGAAGGTCAAGTTCGTTAGCCAGCCATTTTGGATGAAAATTCAAAAATTAAGAGCATTTTGAAAATTTTTGAGACCTCTTTTTTTCAAAATTTTAAAATTATATGTGCGGCTGTTCATAGTACTCGGAAATTTCAACAATCTATCCTCATAACATTTTTCGATAAAATTAAAATTTTCAGAGCTACAGGATTTTCAAAATCCAAAAGAAGAAAAGAAAATTAACATTTTCTGCCGATCAGCGCACGATACAAAAAAAAGTCAAGGAAAGAAAAATGTTTCTTTTTGCACGCCCTACAAGATCGTCATAACGACTTTTTGAATTTTCTTGAAAAATCGAAAATTCACATTTTCATTGCACAAAAAATAATGAAAAATCCAAAAATTCAATTGTACGATCAAACTATGCAAGATACGACAAATGATGATTAAACCAAATTTGTGCGTAAAAAAAAAGATCTACAAATTTTTTATTGGTCACTTTTCGATGGGATGTGTAGTTTTTGTTTTAGGCGTAAAAAAGAACATTAACAGTGAAAAAATCAGCCCGATAAGTGGGCACATTCTTATCAAAACTTTGCTTATTTAATTTCTTTTTCATCTCGTGTGTTTTTTTTTCACAATACTTAATTGTTTTTATGTCCCCAATACTATTTCTAACGATTAAAACAATAAAATAATCATTATTGCTCATGGTACTTGAAAATTTGTATTTTTACATTCTCATTAGAGAAGGTATTAGATTTGTGTAAGATTTGGGCCGCCCCCCCCCCCGGTTTTTGTCAAATGTCCATTTTTCAATAATCATTTAAAAATATATTATACATATACAGTGAGGCCAAATTCATAGTACTCATAGTCATAAGTGCGAAAGAGATACTCCTTTGCGCCATCTACTAGTGTCTCACTTGCACTCACGCTTCCCTGTGACTACTATGAAGTTGACCTTACGGTATATGTTCCAAAAACGACTTATGTACTTTTTTTTCTCCCCTTTTCAGGTAGTTGGAAAAAATCTTTCAAATTGTATGATTTATTAGAAAGATACGGAAATATACGCTGATGTAATGGAATTTCTTTCTTCATTTGAAAGCAAATACAAATTTAGTCATTTTTATCTGAAGAAAATATAACATAACATGGTCGTTGCGAAGCGCGACGACCAAATATCGAGCGCGAAGCGCGAGTGTCTTGATGAGAATGTGTTCCTTAAGGTCGATAGAACCTTAAGTAAATTAGTTCTTCTTTTTATGTAAAACTGACGTAATTAAACCAAAAGAAAGTCATGACGATGAAGTTTACTAAGAGAGTATTAGCTCGCGAAGCGCGCAATAGCGAGCATACTAAGTGCGAAAACCTAGAGGAACCAAGCTTAAAGCGTCAGGCAAATGTGTCCGAGCGCGTAGCGCGAGGTGAACACATTATCGAGCGCGAAGCGCGAGATGAATACCTAATCCAGCGCAAAACGCGAGAGCCAACAGGTGCGCGCCCTAGGCGCGCTCAAACTTGCGAGTGAGGCGCGCTCAAACTTGCGAGCGAGGCGCGCGATGAGAATGTGCCCGCGAAGCGGGCAGATTTTTTCTGAATAAATTTGAATTTAATCAATTTTAATCTATATCTCCATCTAGTCTGTGATAACGAAATAATTTTTCTGTATTAGAGGATTCAACTTTGATAGATATTGTAGATTTCCATTTTTCACAGTATGTGTAATTGGATTTATCAACGGATCGATAATTAACATTTCCGATGATGATACAGATTCCTATTTAAAATATTGATTGTGTAACACCTTGCTAAATTAGCGTTTATCAGAAAAACAGTATCTTTCTCTGATCTCTCTGTAGCTCAATTGGTTAGAGCACCTGACCGGAAATAAGTTGATCTGCTGTTAGAATCCCAGTGGAGTGAAAGGAGAGAGATCCTTTTTTTCTGAATCAATTTGAATTTAATCAATTCTAATTTATATATCTAGAATTAATAATTTTCTAAGTTATTTCAATCGTTTCAAACATTTTGAGAACTTCATCATTTAGAAATTTGATATTATGAATTTTAAAGTAGTTGAAGGGTAGAAATGCAAAAGGAGGCAAGCGCCATTTTTCACTTTTTGCAGGAGAGACTAAAAACATGTTGTAAATTCAGCGGGACCATTTAAGAAAAAAATAAGAAAGTACTTTCGAGATACTTTCATGCACTATCGAACTAAAAAAAGTTTGCTCACGAAAAGCTATCCGGTTTCGAGAAATTGAATGAAACAGGTCACGTTTCGAGGTTAGATTTTGGGTCCGTATCGACTTTTAACATCTTTCAACATTCATTGTGGAGTCAATTTGCAGTTTAAGAAAAAACTAAAAATTTGAATTCTGGCTATTGAATGGACGAATTGATTTCCAAAAAGTTTGTTTTAAAAAAATCATGCAGTTTCGCGAAATTTGAAAATCCAATTATGACTTCGAAATGGTTTAAAACTGACATTTCAACTTGAAAATAATGACGATAGCAATAATAATTTTGCATATTTCCAAAAAATGAGGAATTTGGTTTCAGGTTATTCAGTGCTGAGCGGAAGGGACCCAATAGTAATTTAAAATAATTAGCCAGTGCCTACAAAAATGAAATTTGGTTTTTTACTTTGTGGTTAGAAAAGCTTCTCGGACTGTGAACACAAGAACACAAATTTGGAAAATGATGCCCCAAAAAAATCCTTTGGCAGGCTTGTGTAATAGAATTTGTCTGATTTTTTGAGCTAATAAACCCGATTTCGAAAATTTGGCGCTTGCCTCCTTTTGCATTTCTACCTTTCAGTTTATATTTTTAATATTAGAAAATAAAAATCGAGGGTCATGAACGCGCTAAAACTCTTAATATTAAAAAATTGTTAGTGTATAATATTTTAGGCGCTCAAACTTAAAGTTTTTTTATTTGAGTTTAAGAGCATTGAAGAGTGTTGTCTCCAATTTACATTTAAAGTATTAATTATAAGAAGGATAAAATAACAAATCTTGGACAGAAATATTGAATTATTATATAATAATATATTTTATAATTAGGGATGTGCATTTAAAAAAAAAAAAGCGATCCGCCCTGATCGTGTCGGGTTGACTCGCAAATCCGCAATCAACCCGACAACCCGCATTCAGCCCGCCAATCCGCAAACCCGCCTTCAAACCGCATTTGCGAATTTCACAATAATTATTTCTTAAACAACAATTGAATAAATTTTACTTAATTGGGATGGCGTTACACATTTTTACAAGATTTTATTTGAGTTGCTCTGTAGACACTAGATATATGTGTATGTCAAGGTCAAATTCTGCATTTTAATTTTGACACACTTCCGCATATCCAATTGGCAATTAGGCCCTTTGGAGTTCCAAACTTTGGCGGTCATCCCATTTTTTGACTGCCAATATTTTTGATTTTGCAGGAAAAAATGGCTGATTTAACCATACGTTCGTAGGCCAAAAAATTACGAGTATATTTATAATATAATACGTGTAATTCAATCAAAAATAGTATGAAATGCACTTGCTGAAATATGGTAAATACAACTTATTCATATTTGTGGTACAAAACTCCAATATATGTGCTGCTATTATATGAAATGTGTAATTCTATAAACATTTACCTGAGTCAACTATCTTCAAAACGTTTACGTTTAGCAATATCCTTTGTATGAATGATTTACCCGACTCGGTTTGTTTTGTTTACAACAGGCGCATCTCGCTCGCGCCTGCGCGTGTGCCTTCATAAGCAACAAGAATCGAGTGGCCAAAACAGACATCCTGTATGTCTGTATCTATGCCAGCAATAAAATAGGATTCATCTAATCATAAATATTGTTGTACCACCTGTTTATTTCTATCAGTGTTTATTCGTGTGACGGTGTACCTGGGTACGCACCATAAACAATTTCACTTTGAGTGGTTTTCGGTTTTTTTTTTAAATTTATTATGGAGTATTCTGAAGGACGATGGTGACTTGTGTGATTATTTTTAATTTTTATATTTTTTTTAGTGTTTTTCCGGGAGGTACTTTAGGTTTGTTCAGGTAAAAGTGTGAGGCGTGATTTTCGGGGTTGAATGCTATTATGGGGATGAGATTATAACTGGTGGTTTTCTGAAGGTGACTTGTGTGATTATTTCAAATTTCTAATTTTTTGGGTGTTTTGCGAGAGGTACTTGCGATTTGTTCAGGTAAGAGTAATACGGATGGTCTTAGGGGGTTGTTGAAATTTATTATGGGACTGGAACTATAACTGGGAGTATTTTGAAGGTGACTTGTGTAATACTTTCAAGTTCAAATTTTTTTGAGTGTTTCTTGTGGGGGCACTCGGGATTTGCTCAGGTAAGTGTTAGTAGTGTTTTCTGGGGTTGTTGAATATTGTGATGGGATTGAGAATATTACTTGTGGTGTTCTGAAGGTGACTTCTGTATTTATTTCCTAAATCTTTCGAGTGTTTTGCGTGGAGGCACTTGGGTTTTGTTCAGGTAAAAGTGTGAGGGGTGGTTTTCGGAGTTGAATGTTATTATGAGGCTGAGAATATAACTTGGAGTTTTCTGAAGGTGACTTGTGTGATTATTTCAAATTTCTAAATTTGTTGAGTGTTTTGCGTGAAGGCACTTGGGTTTTGTTCAGGTAAAAGTGTGAGGGGTGGTTTTCGGAGTTGAATGTTATTATGGGGCTGAGAATATAACTTGGAGTTTTCTGAAGGTGACTTATGTGATTATTTCAAATTTCTAAATTTTTTGAGTGTTTTGCGTGGAGGCACTTGGGATTTGTTCAGGTAAAAGTTGTATGGGTAGTCTTAGGGTTTTTTTTTGAATATTATTATGGGGTGAGAAATATAACTTGGAGTGTTCTGTGCTACGGGACTATTTTGTAAACAGTTAAAACAGATCTTTTATGCCCCGCACGTTTGTTCTCCTCTTACAAATTAAAAAAATGTTTGAAGGGAGGTGGACACCCGGGTACCCTTTTACACCGATGATGGTGTTTTTTGTCCCATATGTAAGATTTAAAACATTTGAAACATGTTTATTGAACAAATTTTATGTTTTAAAAAATAAATTCGTTAATGGCAGAAATCTTTAGGAATAATTTAACATTATTTAAAGACTATGCAATTTCTTATAAAAAGATTGCTTCTTCTTCTTTATATATAAAAATAAATCTAAATAAAAATAAATAATAAATATTTCCTCTATTTCCCCCTTTTTCGTGAAAAAATTATCACATTTCCCCTTTTTTGAGCTCTTTTTGCGTTGTGATCCCTGTATTCAAAAAGTTTCGATTTTCTCGGTATAAACAAAAATTTCCAGTATTTTAATTGTTCAATGCTTTATAGAATGGACAAAGATGGAAGCCTCAACATTAGTTTTAATGAATGGAGAGATTTTTTGCTGTATGCTCCAAGTACAAACATTCATGAACTCATCTTATATTGGCGCCATTCAAGGGTGAGTGTTATTTTTTCCATTAAATTTAAATTTCTTATAATAATATTATATTAACTTATTAAAAGATGGATCTCATGACTAATTGTGAATTTAAAATATCTTTGAATCGATAAACAATTTTTCTTTAAATCTCATTTTGTTTCTTGGTACTAAAAACATTTATTAATTTCTAGGATGCTATATTAGTAAATATCTTGTAATCCCTCTTAATTGTAAGTTTAAATATCCTTTATTATTTTTTTCTGGTGATTCATTTAACTTTCGTTTGGCCGTAAAATTTGCAGGGACGTGGAGTTATTTTTGTAAAACATTATCCTAGAAATTTATGAATGGTATAATCTATAAATCTACAGTACGCTCCAAGTACAATGTCGAGTGTCATAATTTTTGCGGAACATTCTCTAATCCCCTGCATGGGCAGTTAGGTGATTATTGATTATAAATACCTACACGTAACTGCATACGTTCAAAAGCAATTCCGTTGCTTGATTCGTCGAAGGAGAGGGCTCGTCTCACTCGATCCAACCATGACGTAGTGTAGAAACTTCACGCGTGTCATTCAAAATGACCATGATTCCCAGCTCTTCCCCACAGCCGTTTCTAACCAGTCGGGGGCAGGCATGCGCAATTTTCGCGAAATCTCCTCGTTACCCACTTGGTCTTGCGCACCTTCCTTCGAATCATGGATTAACATTATGGCACAAATAAACTTGTATCCTTTTTCAATTCGAGTTCCGTTCCCGGTTTGACAAGAACCGATGCTATGCAACGGGTTCGATATAAGTTGTGATGATCAATGATCATGGTGTTTGTCCAGTTTCCTATAGGCTTTTTTTTTTATACCATTAAGGCCATGTGACGAGTGGGTCACGTGACCGGATTCCTACCTTACCGACACTTTTTATTTGTAAACTTATGTTCACACGAATAGCCACATCGAGTTGAAAATATGGGATAATAAATAAGAAGCACTAAGAAATGCGGCTCTGGTCCTAAATTTTAATAATTATGAAAAAAGCAAAAAAAAATTATTTACAAAAAAAACTTTTTTCATAATTATAAAAATTTAGGACCAGAGCCGCATTTCTTAGTGCTTTTTATTTATTATCCCAAATTTTCAACTCGATGTGGCTATTCGTGTGAACATAAGTTTACAAATAAAAAAAGTGTCGGTAAGGTAGGAATCCCGTGACGTGACCCACTCGTCACATAGCCTTAAGCCGTTTCCCTTTTGGCGAGCCTCTAGGGGTAGGCGTGACACTACCCGATTCGGGTATGACACTACCCGATTCGGGTAGTGTTTCTAGGTGGATAGTTTCTTGTAGTAAATAACTACAAGTGTGGGCTCACCACACCCACGACCGCCAACAGCAACGCAGTAGTATTATTCTCGAACGGTCACCCATCCAAGTACTAACCGCGCCCAACACTGCTTAACTTCAGTGATCTAACGGGAACTGGTGTTTCCAGCGTGGTATGGCCGTTACCTTTATGGCCGTTGCTTCCTTTAAATAAATCCGAAATTTAAGTAAAAGTTTCTCCTAAATCTTAAAAGAATGTTTATAAGTGCAGTTTCGACTTGGTTGATTTAAAATTCAGATTTTCGGATATCCTCATTTCGATGGGTCCTAAAAGAAACTACGCAACTCGCAGCGACGAATAGAAACTACGTATCTGGCGCGCTCCATACTAAGTATATAGAAATTTGTATATACTTAGTATAGAGCGCGC